>JBAIZL010000079.1:395000-400000 GCA_036971475.1 Prosapia bicincta | reverse complement strand
TTATTGTTCATTGAAGCTTTTCGCTAATTTACATTATTAGCATTTTCAAAATATATGAATCACTGTCCAGTTATGTGACCAGAGTAAGACTGTTGAATACAATTGTACTATTAGTACAATTGTATTCAACAGTCTTACTCTGGTCACATAACTGGACAGTCATTCATATATTTTGAAAATGCTAATAATGTAAATTAGCGAAAAGCTTCAATGAACAATAAAATGAAGTAATATTCGTATATTCTTGTTTATGAAAATTATTTTATGTTACCATACATATTCAACAAGAAAAAATAATTCATCTAAGTTTTACAATATATATATATATATATATATATATATATATATATATATATATATATATGTGTGTGTGTGTGTGTGTGTGTGTGTGTATGTATGGTGTAGTGATTTATTAGTAAAGAAATACTGATGAATATAATGTTCATATCTAGGTATAGTAGAATCACTATATGAAAAATCGCTAGGTGTATGGGAGTTGGACAGACGTGTTGCACCTACGTGCATTCGCCGGCAGTAGACAGACTTATTGAAGACTTCAATACAGTAGATTCCCTAATCCTTGACCTCGAAAACTGGACTTCCGTTCAACTCGTCAAGTCAAAGGTAAGTTCATTTCAGGCACTCCCCGACCGGCTTGTGAAAGCAAAGTGTTGAAAGAACTGGGTGTCGTTGGTCAGACTTATCAGTCTTACGATGAACGAACTCTTGTCCGTTCATGGAGAAAGCTGATCGATCTCCTGGGAAATTATTTTGAAGAAAGAAAATACTCTGAAGACGACATAATCTTAGTGTCTTTGTTGATAAAGGTCCCGGGCACTGAAATAGTAACTGAAAAAGATATGGAGAATTTGATGAAAGATGATTGTAGCAGTGAGCCCTTAGGAGTCAGTGGAAAAGTTCTGGCAGTGACTGAATGAAGATGACTCAGAACATGAAGATGACAATGTCATCGATGTCACAGATGAAAAAACTTGCCGCAATGATGGACTTCAGGCTACAGAAGAAGCGTTGAGGTACTACGAGCAATATAGTACATCACCAGCAGATATCTTGTTTTTAAGAATATTGACGACGCAATGCACCGCAGATCTCAATATGAGAAGCAGTCAAATATGACTCGTTTTCCCCTCAAAATGGTATTTTGCACACAAGGTTTATCCAGTAACTTTTCATGTCAGTGGATTACTTATTTACTATAGCCTAATACTTGATCTTTGATATTTGTTTATTTTCTTTCATTGACAGTCAGAATGATTGTGGTTATGCAATTTTTTCCAACAAGACAAAACTTTATAAGCTTTTATTTAATATTAGCCTAACAGAATTAAAACTTGAAACATAACAAGTAGGTTTTGTGTATATTTGTAAATAAGTTAATTTTTAAATATTAGACTTATTAGCAAACAAGTCTTTTTTCATTTTCAACTTAAATTCCGGCAAACTCGACACCCTTTAGGTTCACATTATGTCGATTTTTCGAGACCCTACTGTAATCGCAAAGCACCCTGCTGGCGGACAGTTGAGTACGTTTGGGAAACATTAGCTATAGTATTGTGTACTGGAAACTATTCCAATTTTAAGTTTATAGTGTTTTTAATTTATTATTTTTTCAATTTCGTAATTTTGTAGTTTTTATTTATGCTTATACTGTGCCCCAAAGTCTACCCGCGATGACTTTGTCATCTACCAACCAAAAGTAAGCAGTCAGACTAGTACCACGATCATGTGGAAACTTCAAATCCTCCTTCCAGCTTCCTTCAAGAAATGATTTCTCATTAAATGATTTTACTATAATGTGCTATTAAAGAAAAGAAGAAAAACATATTTTCAGACAGTGGTAGAAAAGGCCAATCGAGAGTTGGTCATAGAATTAAAACTATCAAAAAGCTGAACATGAATAAAAATAACAAATGCTACAAAGTTTTGTACAAGGAAATTCTGATTGAACACTTACCAAACAGTTAGCAGCCCAAACCCAGTTCTTCAACCCCATCCTTTGATTGTTGACAAATAAACCCTTATGAAGCCCAGATTTTAAAACGTACCCATTATTAAAATGGACTTTGCAAACCCGGTTTGTTTGTTTCCACCCCGACAAAAACACCGCACTCAGGAGATGAAGTCTGTTGGCAGCCTACGGCAGACGGGAGCCGAAGGGCTTAACTCTATAGATCCATCAGTTTGTTTTCAAAAGCGAGCAAAACAAACAAAAACACAACGAGTTAAGGAAAACTGTCAAATATTATTAACAGCTACGTGGGTGTGTGGATGAGCGGCTAAATCTATTAGGCCAAATGTCATGTCGGATTATAAAGGTGTCAAAGATTTCCTACCCCGATACACAACCCCCAGTGGACCCAAGCTTACTCACGACTGTGCCTTATGTATTAAGTGATCACATACTCTTTCCTACCACGATACACAACCCACAGTGGACCCAAGCTTACTCCCGACTGTGCCTTACATGTATTAAGTGATCACATACTCTTTCCTACCCCGATACACAACCCCCAGTGCACCCAAGCTTACTCACGACTGTGCCTTACATGTATTAAGTGATCACATACTCTTTCCTACCCCGATACACAACCCACAGTGCACCCAAGCTTACTCACGACTGTGCCTTACATGTATTAAGTGATCACATACTCTTTCCTACCCCGATACACAACCCACAGTGGACCCAAGCTTACTCACGACTGTGCCTTACATGTATTAAGTGATCACATACTCTTTCCTACCCCGATACACAACCCACAGTGGACCCAAGCTTACTCACGACTGTGCCTTACATGTATTAAGTGATCACATACTCTTTCCTACCCCGATACACAACCCACAGTGGACCCAAGCTTACTGACGACTGTGCCTTACATGTATTAAGTGATCACATACTCTTTCCTACCCCGATACACAACCCACAGTGGACCCAAGCTTACTCACGACTGTGCCTTACATGTATTAAGTGATCACATACTCTTTCCTACCCCGATACACAACCCACAGTGGACCCAAGCTTACTCACGACTGTGCCTTACATGTATTAAGTGATCACATACTCTTTCCTACCCCGATACACAACCCACAGTGGACCCAAGCTTACTGACGACTGTGCCTTACATGTATTAAGTGATCACATACTCTTTCCTACCCCGATACACAACCCACAGTGGACCCAAGCTTACTCACGACTGTGCCTTACATGTATTAAGTGATCACATACTCTTTCCTACCCCGATACACAACCCACAGTGGACCCAAGCTTACTCACGACTGTGCCTTACATGTATTAAGTGATCACATACTCTTTCCTACCCCGATACACAACCCACAGTGGACCCAAGCTTACTGACGACTGTGCCTTACATGTATTAAGTGATCACATACTCTTTCCTACCCCGATACACAACCCACAGTGCACCCAAGCTTACTCACGACTGTGCCTTACATGTATTAAGTGATCACATACTCTTTCCTACCCCGATACACAACCCACAGTGGACCCAAGCTTACTGACGACTGTGCCTTACATGTATTAAGTGATCACATACTCTTTCCTACCCCGATACACAACCCACAGTGGACCCAAGCTTACTAACGACTGTGCCTTACATGTATTAAGTGATCACATACTCTTTCCTACCCCGATACACAACCCACAGTGCACCCAAGCTTACTAACGACTGTGCCTTACATGTATTAAGTGATCACATACTCTTTCCTACCCCGATACACAACCCACAGTGCACCCAAGCTTACTGACGACTGTGCCTTACATGTATTAAGTGATCACATACTCTTTCCTACCCCGATACACAACCCACAGTGGACCCAAGCTTACTCACGACTGTGCCTTACATGTATTAAGTGATCACATACTCTTTCCTACCCCGATAAACAACCCACAGTGGACCCAAGCTTACTAACTACTGTGCCTTACATGTATTAAGTGATCACATACTCTTTCCTACCCCGATACACAACCCACAGTGGACCCAAGCTTACTGACGACTGTGCCTTACATGTATTAAGTGATCACATACTCTTTCCTACCCCGATACACAACCCACAGTGGACCCAAGCTTACTGACGACTGTGCCTTACAAGTATTAAGTGATCACATACTCTTTCCTACCCCGATACACAACCCACAGTGGACCCAAGCTTACTCACGACTGTGCCTTACATGTATTAAGTGATCACATACTCTTTCCTACCCCGATACACAACCCACAGTGGACCCAAGCTTACTGACGACTGTGCCTTACAAGTATTAAGTGATCACATACTCTTTCCTACCCCGATACACAACCCACAGTGGACCCAAGCTTACTCACGACTGTGCCTTACATGTATTAAGTGATCACATACTCTTTCCTACCCCGATACACAACCCACAGTGGACCCAAGCTTACTGACGACTGTGCCTTACAAGTATTAAGTGATCACATACTCTTTCCTACCCCGATACACAACCCACAGTGGACCCAAGCTTACTCACGACTGTGCCTTACATGTATTAAGTGATCACATACTCTTTCCTACCCCGATACACAACCCACAGTGGACCCAAGCTTACTCACGACTGTGCCTTACATGTATTAAGTGATCACATACTCTTTCCTACCCCGATACACAACCCACAGTGCACCCAAGCTTACTGACGACTGTGCCTTACATGTATTAAGTGATCACATACTCTTTCCTACCCCGATACACAACCCACAGTGGACCCAAGCTTACTGACGACTGTGCCTTACATGTATTAAGTGATCACATACTCTTTCCTACCCCGATACACAACCCACAGTGGACCCAAGCTTACTGACGACTGTGGCTTACATGTATTAAGTGATCACATACTCTTTCCTACCCCGATACACAACCCACAGTGGACCCAAGCTTACTGACGACTGTGCCTTACATGTATTAAGTGATCACATACTCTTTCCTACCCCGATACACAACCCACAGTGGAC
>JBAIZL010000079.1:170000-390000 GCA_036971475.1 Prosapia bicincta | reverse complement strand
TCCCATTCCTCTTGGAATTTGTTTAATGGGTTTCATGATATAGTTTGGAGTTATTCTTAACTAAGCCTCAGCAATATTAATTTTCTTTTGTCCTTTTAAAGAAAACACTTAATATATTCCAGTAACATTCTTTTTTAATATAGCTAAATCAACGAGTTGAAATAAAAACATAGAATTGTCAACTGCAATCTTTTTTAAACCTATTTAAAACATTTTATTAAAGTTGAGTAAGGAAATAATACAATCTTAATCGAAGAAGGATAACCTAAAAAAACAATTTAACGTTTTCAGAAAACACAAATTCAACATGACTTGTTTAGGCACAACAAACAAATTGTTATAGGCTATGTTACGTGTTGTAATACTATAGATAATGGAAAATCTTTTAAAAGAAAAAGGTTTCGATGCATCAGATTTTAACAGACTGTTGAGAACATGAAAAATAATAATTTAAACAATGAAGCTCTTAAGCAATGCTTAACAAAACAAACTAGACTCATATTTTTAGGCATTCTTTGGGCATTTTCCAATTCCTTCTATTAGGGCTTACTTCACGCCCTCTTTATGTATATACAAATTTTCGTATTTGTGTATATATGTAACACATTTTTAATGGTATATAAAATACTTCTTATTCATCCACTCCAGTTCAAATTAATTTTTTTTAACTTGTAGTGGATGACACTTGATTTTATTAGAGTTTCTTCAAATAATTATTCATTAATTTAGTTTATTAAAAAATTAATTTTAGTTTTATATTGGGGGGAGGATTTTCATAAAACGGGCAAGGAATCCATTATAGTTATTTCGTCCCATTTGACTTAAAATAAGGGATAGCATAAGAAATCTGATTTTATGTTATAGGTTATGTGTTAGAACAGCTGTTTTAACACTTACGTTGTGTTACCTTATTTATATTACTATAATTTATTAATAAAAAGTAACTCATATAAAATTTTTCTTTGTTGACCTAGTTAAGAATTTACTTACAATTTTTTTTAAATTTAACTTGTTAAATTTATGAACTAAGAAAGATTAGAGTGAAAACGTTTGCACCAAAAACCAAGAAAAAAATTACATTCTCGACAAATAACCTTTTTTCACTAAAGGTTACTTCAAAGGATGTCACAATAAATATACCTTTTTGAGTAGTCCAACTTCATAATATTGTGAGGAGCCTAATTATGATGATGTCCGCCTTGCCAGAAATGCGCTGCCTATTTAAAAGATGGGTATTACTATAAGATTGTCCTTTGTTACTGTTTGAAAAACGCGCATCTCAGTTTATTTCCCTCTGTTAATTTATCCACGAATACTACAAACTTTGTTTGATACTCAGCCTAAATAAAATATATACAATATTTTCAATTAGATTCCAACTTAGATCAACAAAGACAAATTTTATTTTAGTTACTTTTTATTTTATAATTACAAATAATATATATACATATATATATATATATATATATATATATATATATATATATACGACAATCACAGTATTAAGTATCAAAATATAAAGGGAATTATATTAAATCTTCCTTGCTAAACAGTGTAGCCTATATTGTTGTTTGTATCTATTTACACAGTTTTTTTTCGTTTTTAATTTATGAAGCTGATGGTGGTCTATATACTCTCATTCTTTACATAATATTAATAACAAATTGTTATACCTCTAAACACATAGACATACAGTTTTGAGGCTTCAGAACAATCTTATGCAGTAAAAGCGGTTTTACACGGCATTCTATCATCCGGAACGTTCTATTAACCGGCACATTTTCAAAACAAAAACAATTCAACTGTACCCTTAATTGTTACAAGATGTGACTCATCGGAAATACAGTACAAAACATAAGTCAATTAACCATCCTAACCTAGAAATAGTTTAAGAAAAAGTAAACGTTTCATGGAGTAACGCTGAAGCCGCTTTTACATCGCTGTTAACGTTTGTTGAAGGCAGGGAATTCTACTCGGCTCAGTAAGTTTTGCAACTGCATGTGCATCATTCAAAATTTGTTGAAAAACTGTCATCGCGTCATCAGGCTGTCAGACATACTTGATTAAAATAAAAAATCATCAAACCATATTAAAATCCTTAGTCTTTGTATAGTTAAGTGAACTGGTGCATGTTCTATGAACAAAAAGGTTTTTCAGCAATACATCTATTATTTGTTTCAATTTGTTTCTTATAAATTTTGTGTGCAAGAGCGTTTGCTTTTATTAATACGTAAGGAAATACAGTAATTGGGTACAAACAAATATGGAAGATAAGATTACAAAAGTACATTCAATTTTCCTTGATAGGTACAGTAAGTACTGTATATAGACTGTATAGGTTAGGTAATCGGTAACGTGCCGGCCCCGGATATTAGAGATTTTACTGTAGTAGAATATATTGCGGAAACGCTGTTAGTGAGATGTTATTGCGCATGTCTGACTTTGTCAACATCACCCACGCGCATCTTTAAATATTTGCTTTCTGTTGCTTGAACATTCCTACACATTGGACAATCAATCAAAAAGATCCATCAATCATCGATTTCACCGAGATTGTATCTAATATTAATGTAAGTTGGACTTTACACTCTGATAAGATCAGGTTAGGTAACTAGATTCGGGCACATATGGTAAGGCAGAAACTTTCGAAAATACCTTAATTATTCTGCAGTAAGAAGACCAAATAGTAACGAGTGGCATTGCTATGTTTTGAAAGTGGGAGTGTTCGCTCTTTAGCCTTCAAGTGGAACAAGCCACTAGGCTACTGGGCGTGGTTGTGACAATATTAAAGTTCCTCGGTTACAGAGACAGATTTCTAGAGGGTGGCAATAGGTTTTTATATTTCGAGTGAACTGGGAGTTAATTCACAACTCGAAGACACAACTTTTATGAATGATGTTCCATTGACATTCATTAATAATAAATAGACAACATTTCTTGTCTAAATGTTTCCTTTGAATATAATTACAAAAGCAAGTTAGCCACAGATACGTTCCAACAAACTTGGGAGCTGAACGTAATAATAAACTACGTTGTTTAATAAACTAACAACCCAAAGTGTTTGTAGTTTCTGATTTTGATTCGGCGCCCTTAACCCTTGTTGTTATTCACTTGCTCCGCAATACGGAAGCCGCCTTCTGCCGTTGCCCATTGTAAGAGTTAGAAAAAAAAAACATCTGTCCAGTTCATTAGTCCCCCATGGATTTAGACAAGAAATATCAAATAGCGCTGCTCGAACACGATGCCTGACAGACGGACTAACTACTGGCTATTGTATGCCACGCCACTGACCGTAGGCCAGCTCTTTTGTGCCAAGAACCGCTATTGATTCTTAGGTAATTTTCCGAGCCCTGCGTCAAATTTCAAAAAAAACTTCAACATATGTTTCAGAAGTGAGTTTGTTTGTTGTTCTAATACGTTTTAGATTTGTAACTTCATTAAAAAAAAATAACATTGTTTTCATCCAAGCTTTTGAACGAAATTGATTTTATGAACGAAAACGAACTTAATTTTTTGTTTAAACTTCAATCCGCGTACGTCGTTTACTATATAATTAAAATTTGGCGTGCTTCAGCGGAATTAAACGAATAGGTACGCATTATCTATTGAATCTCTCGTCTTGAATTAAAAGTCGAACTTGCTTAGCGAATCTCAAGTTGAAGAAACAGAGATTACAAAAATTTTAATGTTTAGCGTATGATTGGTTTTCTGTCAGCCCGCGCTTAAAGTGAGGATTTGTCCTTTGGTGTTGATTGCGGATTTGCAATCTTTTAGTAGTCATAGTTAGTCTACAACCCCTTCGAGATGGGATATTCCAAGTAAAAGAGATAGCAGTAAGAATGAGAAAACAACTGTATTACTATCATATTGTCTTCTTCTTCTTCTTCATCCAACGCCCACTCTTGCCATCCGGTCTTATAGAGGATGGTTAGACGCACGAAGTATTTTATGTAATCCTGTGTAGGATCTCTGCCAGGTCTCTGCAACTATAGAGATGTTGCATGTCCATTTTTGAATTCTCTTCGTGTCAAAGCGGGAATTCTGCCGAGGACAAAACTCTAATACTAGCAAGATGTGCTGCAAGGTAGCCGTATCCGTTGATAGTGCGAAAGGACGTTACTCCATCTGAGCGGGGAATTATGCGGCTGAGTGGACCATCTTTGATGAGCAGTTCCCAGCTCTTTCTTTCCGCGACTAGAGTGTTAGAGTCGCGACCGAGTTTTTTTTATTTTCCTTACTATTCGCGCATTTGAAGAAAGAAGAGAAACAGGCACCCAGAGTTGGCAGTGATGAAGCCCGGCCTTGGCAAGAAGATCAGCCAATATTAAATCATATTGGTGTAAGATTTTTTTTTTTACTTTAAAGTAAACACGATTTTAGGAAAGCGTGTTTTGTCGCAATCTTTCTATACCTACTGCCACCAGTCGTTATGTTTATGGATGACAACATAAATAGCGAAATACGAAGCTTGGACTACATGAAATTATATTTATTTTGTATTTGAGTTGAACAAACAAACATAACCTAACAAACGTAGAACAAATTGTCTTTCTGTGTTGATGAGCTGATATAGCCCTAAGCTCTATAAACTAAAATACTTCACAGTGTCCAAACACTTTTTTAATTAGGTATAGGCCTAATCATAGCTACTGGTTTCGGTAATAGTCTATTTACATTTAATATTTTGTTACTGGCTCTAAACCTTTTCCGCTCATCGCTACATTATAAACACTCCTCCTTCACGCTTAAAAAAACCTTTATGCTTCTACTTGCCGATCCTATCAACGTCTAGTACTTTCTATTCGCTTTACTTCTAGAAGTTTCCAAGCCGATCTACGAGAAAGGTCGGACTGTTGCTTACGCTCAAGCGTGAAATGTCTAGTACACCTATAAAGCCGTTTGTTATAAATCACGAGACCTTGCTCGTCACGATAAATAATAAAAATACATTACAAGCGCGATTTGAAAGCAAAATATTAAATTTTGTTTTTTCTAGCACAACGGGTTATAGAACGTGTGATGGATGCATAATAGTGTCTCAAGTTGACACAAGTATGGTATTACCAATAACGTCCTTCTTTTGGGATATATGGGAGAATCATATAACGGGATCAATGGGAGGAGTGTATTCATTATTAACAGGGATAGAGATGAGATAGCGTTGTCGATAAAATGTGGTAGGGATGAGGAGGGATAAGGCGTGGTAGGAATAAAAAGGATAGAGGAAGAGGAGCTGGTTTAAGAAAAATAGAATACAGTTAGTGATACGAAACTTATGGATAACAAGAGATAGATATATGAAAAAAGTAGAGGTAAGGGATGGATATAAACATAAATGTGAATCTGAAAGGGTAGGGATAAGAAGAGATGACGATATGAAAGGACTAGGATAAGAGGGACAGGGGTAGTCCGTGATAAGGGTAAGGAAGGGGGTAAATAAAAGGCGATTTGGGTAAGAAGGGAAAGAGATTAGAAGCTTCATGTCCAATAGATCAGAAGAGATAAGAAGAGGTAGAGAAAGGGAAGACAGAAAAAGGTTATTATTCCTTTAGGAGGATAAGGAAAGATAGGTATAACAGGCAAATGCATAAGAAGAGAGTAGGCAAATAGAATAGTAGGAGTATGGGTAGGTTAAAGTCGAGTAACGACTGGGACTTTAGCGATAAGAACAATGCCTCACGTTGGCAGGGCAGTTTACCTGGGTAGTAAAAAGGTGTCTACCCCTTATAGAGCAGGCTGAAATCTTTTTTTCAGATTACTGAACACCCTATTAATAATAACGCTATTTTGGTCACGTAATATGAAGAGATTTCATGATAAATCTACACATACGACCAAAGATAACAGATCACTCCGTGTACAAAGATCATCTTTGTCTAGAACACGTAGAACAAATTACATCTTTCATCTATGCCCGAAATAATTAGTACACCCAGGATAAAGAAGTACGTCAGGTCGTTGCCAGCGCTGACGGTCCAGACGTTCCTCGTCCCACTGTCGCTGCTGAGGAGCTGTTAAACCGCAAGTACGCGCTGAGTGATTGTTTTGACCGCGACAAGTTCACACGAGGTCGGGCTCACTTTACAGAACGAAACGTGCCGCCTGATTGGACCGAACTATACACCTGCTCTCGCTCTCGGTCACACTTGTGAACACAAACACGAGGCAGTGATATTCTATGCCGTTCGTAGCTGCTTACAATACGCAAATCGTCAAATAATACATCGTATAGCTTATGCTAATATTCAAGTGTTTGATGATAACAAGAAACCAATATATCACGAAGGGTGTAATACTAATCGATAGGAGAGCTAAAGACAAAATATAGCTACTGTATTAGTTCTTTTAATTGACTATCAGTGTAACAATTCGCTAGAGATAAAGCGCAATATAGAGAGCGTGAAAAAGAGGTAGATGATTACAGGTTGCAATTTAGAAACATCAAGTAACATAGGACTTGTAGATCTCACAGTAACCTGAGGAAATCAAGCGTGCACTGAATAAGAAGACAGATATGGATTCCGTGAAACTGTGATTGGCTCCTTGCCAACGATTGGAAATTGTATTACTCCAACTAATTTTGCAGTAAAGTTATCTAAAGAAGAGAAGACCAAGGGGGAAACGTGTTTCATTGTTCAGGCATATAATAGTTTAAATCATAAGCTAAAATGATCTGTAACACCCAATAACGAATGAGCAAGACAAGAAACAACAAAATTCAGCACAAAAACACTATAATTCTACTTCTACATAAAAACCAAACATCTACTCAATCTTAGTATACGATCAATAGAAAAAAATACTTCGTCACTACCACAGCTAAGCCTAATTATCATGACATTACTTGTGACAAGCGACACGCCTTTGCATCATACCAAACTAACCAACTGTATGCGTTATAATCTCTTCTCATGCTTAAAATTCAATCGTAAACCTCTGATAACGAAATTTCTCGTATACAATCTGCTTATCATACATACACTAACCCACGCAGCAGCCATTCAGTAGAAAATCATAAAAAAAACTCCCAAACATCTCGCATCTTTCTTTCCTCTCTAAAACCCTGTCTCACACTCACGCTTGTTCTGCTTTAACCGCTCTTCTGATCTCCTCTTAAAGTCTTACTAGATGATCTGCATTAGCGACATGATCATTTGACTACTTTATTCCTTAATATTGTAACGTTTTTCTTCTGTTTAACCGCCAAGCCGCCGTTAAACGAAGGAAAGGTTTCATTCGTCACCCTACGGAGGTCTAACCTAATATCTTAAGACGACACAAAAGGTAAATCATTTAAATATCTTAAATTTAGAAATATAACCTCTATTATAAGTATGCGCGCCGGCCACGGCCCGAGGATGGTTATTTATTTATTAAAATTACCTTTGTGGGTCGGGACTTTCTGGGGCATTACTTCGTTATTTAGCCTTCCTTCTGCGGCGTGACATTATATTACAACATATTAATACATTCCACAATAAAAGATTTAGTCATCAAATGTAATAACCTCCTATTTTAAAAACCTCATACATCGGTTTCCAGTACCTATAGAAATCCTTGTACCCATTTATCCCGGTAGCCACTGTTACAAATGCAATACATCTCGGCGGAAAAGCGGCAAACATCGTTCAGTGTGGTTTTAGTTTACTTCACCGAGAGTGACAGCTACTGATGTCACTGCCGCAGTAAGTGTAAAGACTAATGTGATAATTAGGTGGAATTCAAATTGGAGACGAAATAGGTTTACGAGAGCCAATTAATGTTAAGTATGTCTTCCTAGCAAAATATTCTCTCCAAAACCGAAAATTAAAAACACATAAGACTAATGAGAAACACAAAGATTTTCAATCTTTGATAATATAATTTTAATATAATCTAAATAACTTTTGTTTGTATAATTTTTAAAGTTCATTTACGTTTTAAGTTTTCTCCCAATTGATCTCTTGAATGACTAACACTTGTGAACACACACGCACACACACACACACACACACACACACACACACACACACACGTCACAAAACGCACGCCCCAAATACATTGATAGTAAAACATTTAGTATTTTGAAATAGTATATTAAAATTAGTAAAAAAAATGTATTTAGCTGTGCAATGATTATCCTTTATTAAGTATTATTATTATTATTATTATTACTAATAATAATATATTATTATGGTTCTTGTCGTTGTTGTGTGTCTTATTATTGTTGTTGTTTTAGTTGTTGTTGCCGTTCTTGTTGTGTGTCTTATTATTGTTGTTGTTTTAGTTGTTGTTGCCGTTCTTGTTGTGTGTCTTATTATTGTTGTTGTTTTAGTTGTTGTTGCCGTTCTTGTTGTGTGTCTTATTATTGATATTGTTGTTGTTGTTACTGTTCTTGTTGTTGTCATGTGTCTTAAAAATGTTGTTGTTGTTATTGTAATGGGCATAGTCCTGCCTTGATATACGGCATACGGATGGCTTGACAAGTACAAATCCTCTTACGCTTGAGCGAACACAACGCCTACGTTTTTCTCGTACCTTTTAACAATAAGCGGATGGCAACAACTAGAATCGGCAAGTCGCGATATAAAGGCCTTGTTATTCGAGAAGAGATCAGAGAGAGCTTTAGTCGCAGAGTGTGTTAAGTGTGAATAGGCAAGTCGCGATATAAAGGCCTTGTTATTCGAGAAGAGATCAGAGAGTGTGTTAAGTGTGAATAGGCTTGGAAAACTTAGATCTAATTAGGTCAGTGTCTGGACGTTTTATTAAAGAAGTCAACCTCATGTAAAAGTACTTGATACTGAAGAAATTAGTTTGGATAAACTAAACAGGGGTTAGTGGTTTTAAAGATTTTTTGGAAGGGAGCCGAGCTAAACTACTGGGATAAGCGTTAACATTTTCCAAACAACTTGTTAGAAAGTGATTTCCCTAAAAACCCTGCGAAATTAAGATGGGAACTTTCTACAAAGTGATGTTCCAAGGATAAGAGACAAGATACGAAGCATTGAAAGTTAATCAAAAATTGAAAAGGTGATTGACTCAGTCAGTTGATAATATCTCTAAACACGTTAAAGAGATCAGAACCCGTGAAAATTTTACAGGAGTTCAAACAATTTATTCAATTGAAGACCTTGGTCGGTTAATTTTATGTTTCTCGGAAACATTTGATGATGAGGGGAAAATGAAATTTTATCAGAAATCAAACCGTCTAGACGTCGTCTTAAGCAGCGACTGTTGAAAAAAAACGGAGCTGAAAGTGGTATAAATATTAAAGCTCATTGTGAAAATGCACTTCCAAGAAATAAGGCCCCAGCCTTGGGTTTACCCTTGTCTGGTTGCATTTAGTTGTTTCTTGTCAAAGTTAAAATGATTAAACGTTTCTCTTAGCAGAACCTAATTTTGTAATCCTTCCTATTAAATGTAAAGTATAGAAAAAAACATTAATTTAAAAAAAACCGTGACAAATTTTTGAAAGTTAACGTCGTAAGAGATAGTTTTAGCTTTTATTTTAATGGTTACAAATAATTTTATAAACATTTAGATCTAAGATTTTTAAATATATGTTTGTTTATTTTAAGTTGTTATTATGAAGGGTTTTTTCGATTAAATTTATTTAATTCAATTATCTGATTAAATAGGCATAAATGTCAAATGCGTATTTTTGCTGACATTTCGTATGATCATCATAATATAATGGTCACAAGGCGATCCCGTTACATTATAAATAAATCAGCTGTTATTTATAATAAAAAAAGTAAGCGTTCCATAAATAAGATAACTTTTTTGAAAATCCAAACCCCAGGTTGGCTAAACAGTCAGTGCGTTTTACTTGACCTCCGCACTAAAGACAGGTCTACTTTTTGTATTTTTATATTTTAATTATTTATTTTTAAGTTAAAAGTGATTAAAAATTTCGCTTAGCAGAACCTAATGGTTTGGTAGTCCTTCCTAACAAAAGCACAGTCTAGAAAAATACATTAATTTTAAAGAAAACCTAAACAATTTTTTGTAAGCTAACGCTCTTCAAATTCAGTATATTTAAAGGCAAAAAATTTACAGATAGTGTTATACGCATTTAAATTTAATTTTTCAAAATATATGTATATTTATATTAAGTTGTTATAGATTTTTTTCAAAAATCGATTTTAATTAAATAAATTTCAAATGCATATTTTTGTTGACATTTTGTGTAATGATCATTAAAATATATTGGTCTCAGGAAGGTATTTGTTCCAGGCATCGGGTAATTAACTGTTATTTGTAATGACAAAATGTAACCATTTCATGAATAAAATGACTTTTTTGAAAAAGCAAACCTCAAGTTGACTGAAAACTCAAAGTGTTTCATCTGACCTACTGTTTCTCCTGAAGTCTGGCGCCAGTATTCCATTAACTGTTACTTCAATACAAACATAAACATTAGTAAGTAGCTATTGCTTTACTTCCTTCCTTCGAAATGAACACAATTGCTAATATACATTTATACACGGATATAAAGTTGAGCATTAATGAGGTCATTAAAATCTGAACGGTTATAAAGTAATTAGTACGCCGTTTCGTCAACAGTTTGTGTGTAAAGACCCTGTCACTCGTCAAGATATTTATGCAGTCAACTCTTCATTGAGAAACCGACAAACGCTCGTAAAATGAGAACCGATGATAAAAATAAAATCTTACCTAAAATATGTAAACAACATTTCGCAGCTAGTTCATTGCCCTTTTGATCTCACAGCACAAGCAATCCAATTAATTCGCGTTCCTCCCGATACAAATGCAGTCTATTAGTATTCACTTTTCGTGCGTCGAAGAGGTGTCGGACAAACTCTGCCGTGGCTGTTACTAATAACCCGGGAATGTACTAACGAAGGGGGACATTGTCGGAAGATAACCGTTGTGAGAGTTTAATTTATGCAAATATTCTCAAGCACGTCGCTTTAGTTATAGGGGATATTTCAGATAACTTCGGAGAGTGAGTAACTGTGGCGCGCATTCCCGCTATAGTAGTAAATGGGAAATTTATGGTAACTCTTCAAGATCTTACGAAATTACTATAAGAATTCGTGGAGCCTAAAGAGGGTTACAAGCTGAGATATAGAGTCAGTGTGTGAACTTATCCATCCCTACGGCTTATAACGAACTAGGTACGCAGTTAGCACATTTAGGTACGTAAGCCAGATTACACAGGTAATCATTACATAATGAAATAAGTAAAAAATATGAAAAGATTACATAAAAAACAAGCTCAAAATTGAGTTGAGCTAAAAATCAGGAGTGTGTAGATGAACCCGAACATTCTAGCAAGAGATGGTCAATTTAGTGACTATTACGGATCGGTGACTTTAATGACAGCGCCAGGTTTGGATCACCGACATTTACCGGTGACGGGGAATACTGAGACAGCTCTATATGTGCCAATTACAGGCAGGCATACCACAATGGTGAAATGATTCCACACTTAGCTTTTGTTTGGAAAGGCTCATTTTATTTAAAAATAAACTCCTACGAATTTAAGAACCAACTACCGAGTGCGAAGTTGCATCTAATGTACACAGCACTGTCACTGTCGTCAAACCTCACACACGACGTGAATGAGTAAAACCAGTGACCGCGATACATCAACCAATGACAGCCGTGGTGAAATATCAGTAACTTTTTCGTCAGCGACTATGACGATTCACACAATAAGAAACAGAGAAAATTTCCGATCGATCCATTGTCACTGGACCTGGAATTTTCCGGATTTTTTCACTGGTAAAACCAGAGATAAACGAATATTAAAGAAAAATTATAGTGATATAAAATATCGACCATCATTAATTCTAACTCCTACTTTACTGTCGGCAAAGGATTCCAAAGTTTTAGAATCAGAGCTACGCTTCAGCGTTAACAAAGGAACTAAAAGTTGTAGAACCGAATTAAACACTTTACTCTCGGCAAAGGATTCCAAAGTCTTAGAATCAGAGCTACGCTTCAGCGTCAACAAAGGAACTAAAAGTTGTAGAACCGAACTCCACGCTTTACTGTCGGCAAAGGAGTCCAAAGTCTTAGAATCAGAGCTACGCTTCAGCGTCAACAAAGGAACTAAAAGTTGTAGAACCGAACTCCACGCTTTACTGTCGGCAAAGGAGTAGAAAGTCTTAGAATCAGAGCTACACTTCAGCGTCAACGAATGAACTTGTAGAACCGAACTCCACGCTTTACTGTCGGCAAAGGATTCCAAAGTCTTAGAATCAGAGCTACGCTTCAGCGTCAACAAATGAACTTGTAGAACCGAACTCCACGCTTTACTGTCGGCAAAGGAGTCCAAAGTCTTAGAATCAGAGTTACGCTTCAGCGTCAACAAATGAACTTGTAGAACCGAACTCCACAATTTACTGTCGGCAAAGGAGTCCAAAGTCTTAGAATCAGAGCTACGCTTCAGCGTCAACAAATGAACTTGTAGAACCGAACTCCACGCTTTACTGTCGGCAAAGGATTCCAAAGTCTTAGATTCAGAGCTACGCTTCAGAGTCAACAAAGGAACTAAAAGTTGTAGAACCGAATTAAACACTTTACTGTCGGCAAAGGATTCCAAAGTCTTAGAATCAGAGCTACGCTTCAGCGTCAACAAAGGAACTAAAAGTTGTAGAACCGAACTCCACGCTTTACTGTCGGCAAAGGAGTCCAAAGTCTTAGAATCAGAGCTACGCTTCAGCGTCAACAAAGGAACTAAAAGTTGTAGAACCGAACTCCACGCTTTACTGTCGGCAAAGGAGTCCAAAGTCTTAGAATCAGAGTTACGCTTCAGCGTCAACAAATGAACTTGTAGAACCGAACTCCACAATTTACTGTCGGCAAAGGAGTCCAAAGTCTTAGAAACAGAGCTACGCTTCAGCGTCAACAAATGAACTTGTAGAACCGAACTCCACGCTTTACTGTCGGCAAAGGATTCCAAAGTCTTAGAATCAGAGCTACGCTTCAGCGTCAACAAATGAACTTGTAGAACCGAACTCCACGCTTTACTGTCGGCAAAGGATTCCAAAGTCTTAGAATCAGAGCTACGCTTCAGCGTCAACAAATGAACTTGTAGAACCGAACTCCACGCTTTACTGTCGGCAAAGGATTCCAAACTCTTAGAATCAGAGCTACGCTTCAGAGTCAACAAAGGAACTAAAAGTTGTAGAACTGACTTAAACACTTTACTGTCGGCAAAGGATTCCAAAGTCTTAGAATCAGAGCTACGCTTCAGCGTCAACAAAGGAACTAAAAGTTGTAGAACCGAATTAAACACTTTACTGTCGGCAAAGGATTCCAAAGTCTTAGAATCAGAGCTACGCTTCAGCGTCAACAAAGGAACTAAAAGTTGTAGAACCGAATTAAACACTTTACTGTCGGCAAAGGATTCCAAAGTCTTAGAATCAGAGCTACGCTTCAGCGTCAACAAATGAACTTGTAGAACCGAACTCCACACTTTACTGTCGGCAAAGGATTCCAAAGTCTTAGAATCAGAGCTACGCTTCAGCGTCAACAAAGGAACTAAAAGTTGTAGAACCGAATTAAACACTTTACTGTCGGCAAAGGATTCCAAAGTCTTAGAATCAGAGCTACGCTTCAGCGTCAACAAATGAACTTGTAGAACCGAACTCCACGCTTTACTGTCGGCAAAGGAGTCCAAAGTCTTAGAATCAGAGCTACGCTTCAGAGTCAACAAAGGAACTAAAAGTTGTAGAACCGAATTAAACACTTTACTGTCGGCAAAGGAGTCCAAAGTCTTAGAATCAGAGCTACGCTTCAGCGTCAACAAAGGAACTAAAAGTTGTAGAACCGAACTCCACGCTTTACTGTCGGCAAAGGAGTCCAAAGTCTTAGAATCAGAGTTACGCTTCAGCGTCAACAAAGGAACTAAAAGTTGTAGAACCGAACTCCACGCTTTACTGTCGGCAAAGGATTCCAAAGTCTTAGAATCAGAGCTACGCTTCAGCGTCAACAAAGGAACTAAAAGTTGTAGAACCGAATTAAACACTTTACTGTCGGCAAAGGATTCCAAAGTCTTAGAATCAGAGCTACGCTTCAGAGTCAACAAATGAACTTGTAGAACCGAACTCCACGCTTTACTGTCGGCAAAGGAGTCCAAAGTCTTAGAATCAGAGCTACGCTTCAGAGTCAACAAAGGAACTAAAAGTTGTAGAACCGAATTAAACACTTTACTGTCGGCAAAGGATTCCAAAGTCTTAGAATCAGAGCTACGCTTCAGCGTCAACAAATGAACTTGTAGAACCGAACTCCACGCTTTACTGTCGGCAAAGGAGTCCAAAGTCTTAGAATCAGAGCTACGCTTCAGCGTCAACAAATGAACTTGTAGAACCGAATTAAACACTTTACTGTCGGCAAAGGATTCCAAAGTCTTAGAATCAGAGCTACGCTTCAGCGTCAACAAATGAACTTGTAGAACCGAATTAAACACTTTACTGTCGGCAAAGGATTCTAAAGTCTTAGAATCAGAGCTACGCTTCAGCGTCAACAAATGAACTTGTAGAACCGAATTAAACACTTTACTGTCGGCAAAGGATTCCAAAGTCTTAGAATCAGAGCTACGCTTCAGCGTCAACAAATGAACTTGTAGAACCGAACTCCACGCTTTACTGTCGGCAAAGGAGTCCAAAGTCTTAGAATCAGAGCTACGCTTCAGAGTCAACAAAGGACCTAAAAGTTGTAGAACCGACTCCACGCTTTACTGTCGGCAAAGGAGTCCAAAGTCTTAGAATCAGAGCTACGCTTCAGCGTCAACAAAGGAACTAAAAGTTGTAGAACCGAATTAAACGCTTTACTGTCGGCAAAGGATTCCAAAGTCTTAGAATCAGAGCTACGCTTCAGCGTCAACAAAGGAACTAAAAGTTGTAGAACCGAATTAAACGCTTTACTGTCGGCAAAGGATTTCCAAAGTCTTAGAATCAGAGCTACGCTTCAGAGTCAACAAAGGAACTAAAAGTTGTAGAACCGAATTAAACGCTTTACTGTCGGCAAAGGATTCCAAAGTCTTAGAAATCAGAGCTACGCTTCAGAGTCAACAAAGGAACTAAAAGTTGTAGAACTGACTTAAACACTTTACTGTCGGCAAAGGATTCCAAAGTCTTAGAATCAGAGCTACGCTTCAGCGTCAACAAAGGAACTAAAAGTTGTAGAACCGAATTAAACACTTTACTGTCGGCAAAGGATTCCAAAGTCTTAGAATCAGAGCTACGCTTCAGCGTCAACAAATGAACTTGTAGAACCGAACTCCACGCTTTACTGTCGGCAAAGGAGTCCAAAGTCTTAGAATCAGAGCTACGCTTCAGAGTCAACAAAGGAACTAAAAGTTGTAGAACCGAATTAAACACTTTACTGTCGGCAAAGGATTCCAAAGTCTTAGAATCAGAGCTACGCTTCAGCGTCAACAAATGAACTTGTAGAACCGAACTCCACGCTTTACTGTCGGCAAAGGAGTCCAAAGTCTTAGAATCAGAGCTACGCTTCAGAGTCAACAAATGAACTTGTAGAACCGAACTCCACGCTTTGCTGTCGGCAAAGGAGTCCAAAGTCTTAGAATCAGAGCTACGCTTCAGAGTCAACAAAGGAACTAAAAGTTGTAGAACCGAATTAAACACTTTACTGTCGGCAAAGGATTCCAAAGTCTTAGAATCAGAGCTACGCTTCAGCGTCAACAAATGAACTTGTAGAACCGAACTCCACGCTTTACTGTCGGCAAAGGAGTCCAAAGTCTTAGAATCAGAGCTACGCTTCAGCGTCAACAAATGAACTTGTAGAACCGAATTAAACACTTTACTGTCGGCAAAGGATTCCAAAGTCTTAGAATCAGAGCTACGCTTCAGCGTCAACAAATGAACTTGTAGAACCGAATTAAACACTTTACTGTCGGCAAAGGATTCCAAAGTCTTAGAATCAGAGCTACGCTTCAGCGTCAACAAATGAACTTGTAGAACCGAACTCCACGCTTTACTGTCGGCAAAGGAGTCCAAAGTCTTAGAATCAGAGCTACGCTTCAGAGTCAACAAAGGAACTAAAAGTTGTAGAACCGAATTAAACACTTTACTGTCGGCAAAGGAGTCCAAAGTCTTAGAATCAGAGCTACGCTTCAGCGTCAACAAAGGAACTAAAAGTTGTAGAACCGAACTCCACGCTTTACTGTCGGCAAAGGAGTCCAAAGTCTTAGAATCAGAGTTACGCTTCAGCGTCAACAAAGGAACTAAAAGTTGTAGAACCGAACTCCACGCTTTACTGTCGGCAAAGGATTCCAAAGTCTTAGAATCAGAGCTACGCTTCAGCGTCAACAAAGGAACTAAAAGTTGTAGAACCGAATTAAACACTTTACTGTCGGCAAAGGATTCCAAAGTCTTAGAATCAGAGCTACGCTTCAGAGTCAACAAATGAACTTGTAGAACCGAACTCCACGCTTTACTGTCGGCAAAGGAGTCCAAAGTCTTAGAATCAGAGCTACGCTTCAGAGTCAACAAAGGAACTAAAAGTTGTAGAACCGAATTAAACACTTTACTGTCGGCAAAGGATTCCAAAGTCTTAGAATCAGAGCTACGCTTCAGCGTCAACAAATGAACTTGTAGAACCGAACTCCACGCTTTACTGTCGGCAAAGGAGTCCAAAGTCTTAGAATCAGAGCTACGCTTCAGCGTCAACAAATGAACTTGTAGAACCGAATTAAACACTTTACTGTCGGCAAAGGATTCCAAAGTCTTAGAATCAGAGCTACGCTTCAGCGTCAACAAATGAACTTGTAGAACCGAATTAAACACTTTACTGTCGGCAAAGGATTCTAAAGTCTTAGAATCAGAGCTACGCTTCAGCGTCAACAAATGAACTTGTAGAACCGAATTAAACACTTTACTGTCGGCAAAGGATTCCAAAGTCTTAGAATCAGAGCTACGCTTCAGCGTCAACAAATGAACTTGTAGAACCGAACTCCACGCTTTACTGTCGGCAAAGGAGTCCAAAGTCTTAGAATCAGAGCTACGCTTCAGAGTCAACAAAGGACCTAAAAGTTGTAGAACCGACTCCACGCTTTACTGTCGGCAAAGGAGTCCAAAGTCTTAGAATCAGAGCTACGCTTCAGCGTCAACAAAGGAACTAAAAGTTGTAGAACCGAATTAAACGCTTTACTGTCGGCAAAGGATTCCAAAGTCTTAGAATCAGAGCTACGCTTCAGCGTCAACAAAGGAACTAAAAGTTGTAGAACCGAATTAAACGCTTTACTGTCGGCAAAGGATTTCCAAAGTCTTAGAATCAGAGCTACGCTTCAGAGTCAACAAAGGAACTAAAAGTTGTAGAACCGAATTAAACGCTTTACTGTCGGCAAAGGATTCCAAAGTCTTAGAAATCAGAGCTACGCTTCAGAGTCAACAAAGGAACTAAAAGTTGTAGAACTGACTTAAACACTTTACTGTCGGCAAAGGATTCCAAAGTCTTAGAATCAGAGCTACGCTTCAGCGTCAACAAAGGAACTAAAAGTTGTAGAACCGAATTAAACACTTTACTGTCGGCAAAGGATTCCAAAGTCTTAGAATCAGAGCTACGCTTCAGCGTCAACAAATGAACTTGTAGAACCGAACTCCACGCTTTACTGTCGGCAAAGGAGTCCAAAGTCTTAGAATCAGAGCTACGCTTCAGAGTCAACAAAGGAACTAAAAGTTGTAGAACCGAATTAAACACTTTACTGTCGGCAAAGGATTCCAAAGTCTTAGAATCAGAGCTACGCTTCAGCGTCAACAAATGAACTTGTAGAACCGAACTCCACGCTTTACTGTCGGCAAAGGAGTCCAAAGTCTTAGAATCAGAGCTACGCTTCAGAGTCAACAAATGAACTTGTAGAACCGAACTCCACGCTTTGCTGTCGGCAAAGGAGTCCAAAGTCTTAGAATCAGAGCTACGCTTCAGAGTCAACAAAGGAACTAAAAGTTGTAGAACCGAATTAAACACTTTACTGTCGGCAAAGGATTCCAAAGTCTTAGAATCAGAGCTACGCTTCAGCGTCAACAAATGAACTTGTAGAACCGAACTCCACGCTTTACTGTCGGCAAAGGAGTCCAAAGTCTTAGAATCAGAGCTACGCTTCAGCGTCAACAAATGAACTTGTAGAACCGAATTAAACACTTTACTGTCGGCAAAGGATTCCAAAGTCTTAGAATCAGAGCTACGCTTCAGCGTCAACAAATGAACTTGTAGAACCGAATTAAACACTTTACTGTCGGCAAAGGATTCCAAAGTCTTAGAATCAGAGCTACGCTTCAGCGTCAACAAATGAACTTGTAGAACCGAATTAAACACTTTACTGTCGGCAAAGGATTCCAAAGTCTTAGAATCAGAGCTACGCTTCAGCGTCAACAAATGAACTTGTAGAACCGAACTCCACGCTTTACTGTCGGCAAAGGATTCCAAAGTCTTAGAATCAGAGCTACGCTTCAGAGTCAACAAAGGAACTAAAAGTTGTAGAACCGAATTAAACACTTTACTGTCGGCAAAGGATTCCAAAGTCTTAGAATCAGAGCTACGCTTCAGCGTCAACAAATGAACTTGTAGAACCGAATTAAACACCAAACTGTCGGCAAAGGAGTCCAAAGTCTTAGAATCAGAGCTACGCTTCAGCGTCAACAAATGAACTTGTAGAACCGAATTAAACACTTTACTGTCGGCAAAGGATTCCAAAGTCTTAGAATCAGAGCTACGCTTCAGCGTCAACAAATGAACTTGTAGAACCGAACTCCACGCTTTACTGTCGGCAAAGGATTCCAAAGTCTTAGAATCAGAGCTACGCTTCAGCGTCAACAAAGGAACTAAAAGTTGTAGAACCGAATTAAACACTTTACTGTCGGCAAAGGATTCCAAAGTCTTAGAATCAGAGCTACGCTTCAGCGTCAACAAATGAACTTGTAGAACCGAACTCCACGCTTTACTGTCGGCAAAGGATTCCAAAGTCTTAGAATCAGAGCTACGCTTCAGCGTCAACAAAGGAACTAAAAGTTGTAGAACCGAATTAAACACTTTACTGTCGGCAAAGGATTCCAAAGTCTTAGAATCAGAGCTACGCTTCAGCGTCAACAAATGAACTTGTAGAACCGAACTCCACGCTTTACTGTCGGCAAAGGATTCCAAAGTCTTAGAATCAGAGCTACGCTTCAGAGTCAACAAAGGAACTAAAAGTTGTAGAACCGAATTAAACACTTTACTGTCGGCAAAGGATTCCAAAGTCTTAGAATCAGAGCTACGCTTCAGCGTCAACAAAGGAACTTGTAGAACCGAATTAAACACTTTACTGTCGGTAAAGGATTCCAAAGTCTTAGAATCAGAGCTACGCTTCAGCGTCAACAAAGGAACTTGTAGAACCGAATTAAACACTTTACTGTCGGCAAAGGAGTCCAAAGTCTTAGAATCAGAGCTACGCTTCAGCGTCAACAAAGGAACTTGTAGAACCGAATTAAACACTTTACTGTCGGCAAAGGAGTCCAAAGTCTTAGAATCAGAGCTACGCTTCAGAGTCAACAAAGGAACTTGTAGAACCGAATTAAACACTTTACTGTCGGCAAAGGAGTCCAAAGTCTTAGAATCAGAGCTACGCTTCAGCGTCAACAAATGAACTTGTAGAACCGAATTAAACACTTTACTGTCGGCAAAGGATTCCAAAGTCTTAGAATCAGAGCTACGCTTCAGCGTCAACAAAGGAACTTGTAGAACCGAATTAAACACCAAACTGTCGGCAAAGGATTCCAAAGTCTTAGAATCAGAGCTACGCTTCAGCGTCAACAAAGGAACTTGTAGAACCGAATTAAACACTTTACTGTCGGCAAAGGAGTCCAAAGTCTTAGAATCAGAGCTACGCTTCAGAGTCAACAAAGGAACTAAAAGTTGTAGAACCGAATTAAACACCAAACTGTCGGCAAAGGATTCCAAAGTCTTAGAATCAGAGCTACGCTTCAGAGTCAACAAAGGAACTAAAAGTTGTAGAACCGAATTAAACACTTTACTGTCGGCAAAGGAGTCCAAAGTCTTAGAATCAGAGCTACGCTTCAGCGTCAACAAAGGAACTTGTAGAACCGAATTAAACACCAAACTG
Organism: Prosapia bicincta; assembly: GCA_036971475.1. Classification (NCBI taxonomy): domain Eukaryota; kingdom Metazoa; phylum Arthropoda; class Insecta; order Hemiptera; family Cercopidae; genus Prosapia; species Prosapia bicincta. The sequence continues at coordinate 369,926 of JBAIZL010000079.1, read as the reverse complement.
TCGGCAAAGGAGTCCAAAGTCTTAGAATCAGAGCTACGCTTCAGCGTCAACAAAGGAACTAAAAGTTGTAGAACCGAACTCCACGCTTTACTGTCGGCAAAGGATTCCAAAGTCTTAGAATCAGAGCTACGCTTCAGAGTCAACAAAGGAACTAAAAGTTGTAGAACTGACTTAAACACTTTACTGTCGGCAAAGGATTCCAAAGTCTTAGAATCAGAGCTACGCTTCAGCGTCAACAAAGGAACTTGTAGAACCGAACTCCACGCTTTACTGTCGGCAAAGGAGTCCAAAGTCTTAGAATCAGAGCTACGCTTCAGAGTCAACAAAGGACCTAAAAGTTGTAGAACCGACTCCACGCTTTACTGTCGGCAAAGGAGTCCAAAGTCTTAGAATCAGAGCTACGCTTCAGCGTCAACAAAGGAACTAAAAGTTGTAGAACCGAATTAAACGCTTTACTGTCGGCAAAGGATTCCAAAGTCTTAGAATCAGAGCTACGCTTCAGCGTCAACAAAGGAACTAAAAGTTGTAGAACCGAATTAAACGCTTTACTGTCGGCAAAGGATTTCCAAAGTCTTAGAATCAGAGCTACGCTTCAGAGTCAACAAAGGAACTAAAAGTTGTAGAACCGAATTAAACGCTTTACTGTCGGCAAAGGATTCCAAAGTCTTAGAAATCAGAGCTACGCTTCAGAGTCAACAAAGGAACTAAAAGTTGTAGAACTGACTTAAACACTTTACTGTCGGCAAAGGATTCCAAAGTCTTAGAATCAGAGCTACGCTTCAGCGTCAACAAAGGAACTAAAAGTTGTAGAACCGAATTAAACACTTTACTGTCGGCAAAGGATTCCAAAGTCTTAGAATCAGAGCTACGCTTCAGCGTCAACAAATGAACTTGTAGAACCGAACTCCACGCTTTATTGTCGGCAAAGGAGTCCAAAGTCTTAGAATCAGAGCTACGCTTCAGAGTCAACAAAGGAACTAAAAGTTGTAGAACCGAATTAAACACTTTACTGTCGGCAAAGGATTCCAAAGTCTTAGAATCAGAGCTACGCTTCAGCGTCAACAAATGAACTTGTAGAACCGAACTCCACGCTTTACTGTCGGCAAAGGAGTCCAAAGTCTTAGAATCAGAGCTACGCTTCAGAGTCAACAAATGAACTTGTAGAACCGAACTCCACGCTTTGCTGTCGGCAAAGGAGTCCAAAGTCTTAGAATCAGAGCTACGCTTCAGAGTCAACAAAGGAACTAAAAGTTGTAGAACCGAATTAAACACTTTACTGTCGGCAAAGGATTCCAAAGTCTTAGAATCAGAGCTACGCTTCAGCGTCAACAAAGGAACTAAAAGTTGTAGAACCGAATTAAACACTTTACTGTCGGCAAAGGATTCCAAAGTCTTAGAATCAGAGCTACGCTTCAGCGTCAACAAATGAACTTGTAGAACCGAACTCCACGCTTTACTGTCGGCAAAGGATTCCAAAGTCTTAGAATCAGAGCTACGCTTCAGCGTCAACAAAGGAACTAAAAGTTGTAGAACCGAATTAAACACTTTACTGTCGGCAAAGGATTCCAAAGTCTTAGAATCAGAGCTACGCTTCAGCGTCAACAAATGAACTTGTAGAACCGAACTCCACGCTTTACTGTCGGCAAAGGATTCCAAAGTCTTAGAATCAGAGCTACGCTTCAGAGTCAACAAAGGAACTAAAAGTTGTAGAACCGAATTAAACACTTTACTGTCGGCAAAGGATTCCAAAGTCTTAGAATCAGAGCTACGCTTCAGCGTCAACAAAGGAACTTGTAGAACCGAATTAAACACTTTACTGTCGGTAAAGGATTCCAAAGTCTTAGAATCAGAGCTACGCTTCAGCGTCAACAAAGGAACTTGTAGAACCGAATTAAACACTTTACTGTCGGCAAAGGAGTCCAAAGTCTTAGAATCAGAGCTACGCTTCAGCGTCAACAAAGGAACTTGTAGAACCGAATTAAACACTTTACTGTCGGCAAAGGAGTCCAAAGTCTTAGAATCAGAGCTACGCTTCAGAGTCAACAAAGGAACTTGTAGAACCGAATTAAACACTTTACTGTCGGCAAAGGAGTCCAAAGTCTTAGAATCAGAGCTACGCTTCAGCGTCAACAAATGAACTTGTAGAACCGAATTAAACACTTTACTGTCGGCAAAGGATTCCAAAGTCTTAGAATCAGAGCTACGCTTCAGCGTCAACAAAGGAACTTGTAGAACCGAATTAAACACCAAACTGTCGGCAAAGGATTCCAAAGTCTTAGAATCAGAGCTACGCTTCAGCGTCAACAAAGGAACTTGTAGAACCGAATTAAACACTTTACTGTCGGCAAAGGATTCCAAAGTCTTAGAATCAGAGCTACGCTTCAGAGTCAACAAAGGAACTAAAAGTTGTAGAACCGAATTAAACACCAAACTGTCGGCAAAGGATTCCAAAGTCTTAGAATCAGAGCTACGCTTCAGAGTCAACAAAGGAACTAAAAGTTGTAGAACCGAATTAAACACTTTACTGTCGGCAAAGGAGTCCAAAGTCTTAGAATCAGAGCTACGCTTCAGCGTCAACAAAGGAACTTGTAGAACCGAATTAAACACCAAACTGTCGGCAAAGGAGTCCAAAGTCTTAGAATCAGAGCTACGCTTCAGCGTCAACAAAGGAACTAAAAGTTGTAGAACCGAACTCCACGCTTTACTGTCGGCAAAGGATTCCAAAGTCTTAGAATCAGAGCTACGCTTCAGAGTCAACAAAGGAACTAAAAGTTGTAGAACTGACTTAAACACTTTACTGTCGGCAAAGGATTCCAAAGTCTTAGAATCAGAGCTACGCTTCAGCGTCAACAAAGGAACTTGTAGAACCGAACTCCACGCTTTACTGTCGGCAAAGGAGTCCAAAGTCTTAGAATCAGAGCTACGCTTCAGAGTCAACAAAGGACCTAAAAGTTGTAGAACCGACTCCACGCTTTACTGTCGGCAAAGGAGTCCAAAGTCTTAGAATCAGAGCTACGCTTCAGCGTCAACAAAGGAACTAAAAGTTGTAGAACCGAATTAAACGCTTTACTGTCGGCAAAGGATTCCAAAGTCTTAGAATCAGAGCTACGCTTCAGCGTCAACAAAGGAACTAAAAGTTGTAGAACCGAATTAAACGCTTTACTGTCGGCAAAGGATTTCCAAAGTCTTAGAATCAGAGCTACGCTTCAGAGTCAACAAAGGAACTAAAAGTTGTAGAACCGAATTAAACGCTTTACTGTCGGCAAAGGATTCCAAAGTCTTAGAAATCAGAGCTACGCTTCAGAGTCAACAAAGGAACTAAAAGTTGTAGAACTGACTTAAACACTTTACTGTCGGCAAAGGATTCCAAAGTCTTAGAATCAGAGCTACGCTTCAGCGTCAACAAAGGAACTAAAAGTTGTAGAACCGAATTAAACACTTTACTGTCGGCAAAGGATTCCAAAGTCTTAGAATCAGAGCTACGCTTCAGCGTCAACAAATGAACTTGTAGAACCGAACTCCACGCTTTACTGTCGGCAAAGGAGTCCAAAGTCTTAGAATCAGAGCTACGCTTCAGAGTCAACAAAGGAACTAAAAGTTGTAGAACCGAATTAAACACTTTACTGTCGGCAAAGGATTCCAAAGTCTTAGAATCAGAGCTACGCTTCAGCGTCAACAAATGAACTTGTAGAACCGAACTCCACGCTTTACTGTCGGCAAAGGAGTCCAAAGTCTTAGAATCAGAGCTACGCTTCAGAGTCAACAAATGAACTTGTAGAACCGAACTCCACGCTTTGCTGTCGGCAAAGGAGTCCAAAGTCTTAGAATCAGAGCTACGCTTCAGAGTCAACAAAGGAACTAAAAGTTGTAGAACCGAATTAAACACTTTACTGTCGGCAAAGGATTCCAAAGTCTTAGAATCAGAGCTACGCTTCAGCGTCAACAAATGAACTTGTAGAACCGAACTCCACGCTTTACTGTCGGCAAAGGAGTCCAAAGTCTTAGAATCAGAGCTACGCTTCAGCGTCAACAAATGAACTTGTAGAACCGAATTAAACACTTTACTGTCGGCAAAGGATTCCAAAGTCTTAGAATCAGAGCTACGCTTCAGCGTCAACAAATGAACTTGTAGAACCGAATTAAACACTTTACTGTCGGCAAAGGATACCAAAGTCTTAGAATCAGAGCTACGCTTCAGCGTCAACAAATGAACTTGTAGAACCGAATTAAACACTTTACTGTCGGCAAAGGATTCCAAAGTCTTAGAATCAGAGCTACGCTTCAGCGTCAACAAATGAACTTGTAGAACCGAACTCCACGCTTTACTGTCGGCAAAGGAGTCCAAAGTCTTAGAATCAGAGCTACGCTTCAGAGTCAACAAAGGAACTAAAAGTTGTAGAACCGAATTAAACACTTTACTGTCGGCAAAGGATTCCAAAGTCTTAGAATCAGAGCTACGCTTCAGCGTCAACAAATGAACTTGTAGAACCGAACTCCACACTTAACTGTCGGCAAAGGAGTCCAAAGTCTTAGAATCAGAGCTACGCTTCAGAGTCAACAAAGGAACTAATAGTTGTAGAACCGAACTCCACGCTTTACTGTCGGCAAAGGAGTCCAAAGTCTTAGAATCAGAGCTACGCTTCAGCGTCAACAAATGAACTTGTAGAACCGAATTAAACACTTTACTGTCGGCAAAGGATTCCAAAGTCTTAGAATCAGAGCTACGCTTCAGCGTCAACAAATGAACTTGTAGAACCGAATTAAACACTTTACTGTCGGCAAAGGATTCCAAAGTCTTAGAATCAGAGCTACGCTTCAGCGTCAACAAATGAACTTGTAGAACCGAATTAAACACTTTACTGTCGGCAAAGGATTCCAAAGTCTTAGAATCAGAGCTACGCTTCAGCGTCAACAAATGAACTTGTAGAACCGAACTCCACGCTTTACTGTCGGCAAAGGATTCCAAAGTCTTAGAATCAGAGCTACGCTTCAGCGTCAACAAATGAACTTGTAGAACCGAACTCCACGCTTTACTGTCGGCAAAGGATTCCAAAGTCTTAGAATCAGAGCTACGCTTCAGAGTCAACAAAGGAACTAAAAGTTGTAGAACCGAATTAAACACTTTACTGTCGGCAAAGGATTCCAAAGTCTTAGAATCAGAGCTACGCTTCAGCGTCAACAAATGAACTTGTAGAACCGAATTAAACACCAAACTGTCGGCAAAGGAGTCCAAAGTCTTAGAATCAGAGCTACGCTTCAGCGTCAACAAATGAACTTGTAGAACCGAATTAAACACTTTACTGTCGGCAAAGGATTCCAAAGTCTTAGAATCAGAGCTACGCTTCAGCGTCAACAAATGAACTTGTAGAACCGAACTCCACGCTTTACTGTCGGCAAAGGATTCCAAAGTCTTAGAGTCAGAGCTACGCTTCAGCGTCAACAAAGGAACTAAAAGTTGTAGAACCGAATTAAACACTTTACTGTCGGCAAAGGATTCCAAAGTCTTAGAATCAGAGCTACGCTTCAGCGTCAACAAATGAACTTGTAGAACCGAACTCCACGCTTTACTGTCGGCAAAGGATTCCAAAGTCTTAGAATCAGAGCTACGCTTCAGCGTCAACAAAGGAACTAAAAGTTGTAGAACCGAATTAAACACTTTACTGTCGGCAAAGGATTCCAAAGTCTTAGAATCAGAGCTACGCTTCAGCGTCAACAAATGAACTTGTAGAACCGAACTCCACGCTTTACTGTCGGCAAAGGATTCCAAAGTCTTAGAATCAGAGCTACGCTTCAGAGTCAACAAAGGAACTAAAAGTTGTAGAACCGAATTAAACACTTTACTGTCGGCAAAGGATTCCAAAGTCTTAGAATCAGAGCTACGCTTCAGCGTCAACAAAGGAACTTGTAGAACCGAATTAAACACTTTACTGTCGGTAAGGGATTCCAAAGTCTTAGAATCAGAGCTACGCTTCAGCGTCAACAAAGGAACTTGTAGAACCGAATTAAACACTTTACTGTCGGCAAAGGAGTCCAAAGTCTTAGAATCAGAGCTACGCTTCAGCGTCAACAAAGGAACTTGTAGAACCGAATTAAACACTTTACTGTCGGCAAAGGAGTCCAAAGTCTTAGAATCAGAGCTACGCTTCAGAGTCAACAAAGGAACTTGTAGAACCGAATTAAACACTTTACTGTCGGCAAAGGAGTCCAAAGTCTTAGAATCAGAGCTACGCTTCAGCGTCAACAAATGAACTTGTAGAACCGAATTAAACACTTTACTGTCGGCAAAGGATTCCAAAGTCTTAGAATCAGAGCTACGCTTCAGCGTCAACAAAGGAACTTGTAGAACCGAATTAAACACCAAACTGTCGGCAAAGGATTCCAAAGTCTTAGAATCAGAGCTACGCTTCAGCGTCAACAAAGGAACTTGTAGAACCGAATTAAACACTTTACTGTCGGCAAAGGAGTCCAAAGTCTTAGAATCAGAGCTACGCTTCAGAGTCAACAAAGGAACTAAAAGTTGTAGAACCGAATTAAACACCAAACTGTCGGCAAAGGATTCCAAAGTCTTAGAATCAGAGCTACGCTTCAGAGTCAACAAAGGAACTAAAAGTTGTAAAACCGAATTAAACACTTTACTGTCGGCAAAGGAGTCCAAAGTCTTAGAATCAGAGCTACGCTTCAGCGTCAACAAAGGAACTTGTAGAACCGAATTAAACACCAAACTGTCGGCAAAGGAGTCCAAAGTCTTAGAATCAGAGCTACGCTTCAGCGTCAACAAAGGAACTAAAAGTTGTAGAACCGAACTCCACGCTTTACTGTCGGCAAAGGATTCCAAAGTCTTAGAATCAGAGCTACGCTTCAGAGTCAACAAAGGAACTAAAAGTTGTAGAACTGACTTAAACACTTTACTGTCGGCAAAGGATTCCAAAGTCTTAGAATCAGAGCTACGCTTCAGCGTCAACAAAGGAACTTGTAGAACCGAACTCCACGCTTTACTGTCGGCAAAGGAGTCCAAAGTCTTAGAATCAGAGCTACGCTTCAGAGTCAACAAAGGACCTAAAAGTTGTAGAACCGACTCCACGCTTTACTGTCGGCAAAGGAGTCCAAAGTCTTAGAATCAGAGCTACGCTTCAGCGTCAACAAAGGAACTAAAAGTTGTAGAACCGAATTAAACGCTTTACTGTCGGCAAAGGATTCCAAAGTCTTAGAATCAGAGCTACGCTTCAGCGTCAACAAAGGAACTAAAAGTTGTAGAACCGAATTAAACGCTTTACTGTCGGCAAAGGATTCCAAAGTCTTAGAATCAGAGCTACGCTTCAGAGTCAACAAAGGAACTAAAAGTTGTAGAACCGAATTAAACGCTTTACTGTCGGCAAAGGATTCCAAAGTCTTAGAAATCAGAGCTACGCTTCAGAGTCAACAAAGGAACTAAAAGTTGTAGAACTGACTTAAACACTTTACTGTCGGCAAAGGATTCCAAAGTCTTAGAATCAGAGCTACGCTTCAGCGTCAACAAAGGAACTAAAAGTTGTAGAACCGAATTAAACACTTTACTGTCGGCAAAGGATTCCAAAGTCTTAGAATCAGAGCTACGCTTCAGCGTCAACAAATGAACTTGTAGAACCGAACTCCACGCTTTACTGTCGGCAAAGGAGTCCAAAGTCTTAGAATCAGAGCTACGCTTCAGAGTCAACAAAGGAACTAAAAGTTGTAGAACCGAATTAAACCCTTTACTGTCGGCAAAGGATTCCAAAGTCTTAGAATCAGAGCTACGCTTCAGCGTCAACAAATGAACTTGTAGAACCGAACTCCACGCTTTACTGTCGGCAAAGGAGTCCAAAGTCTTAGAATCAGAGCTACGCTTCAGCGTCAACAAATGAACTTGTAGAACCGAATTAAACACTTTACTGTCGGCAAAGGATTCCAAAGTCTTAGAATCAGAGCTACGCTTCAGCGTCAACAAATGAACTTGTAGAACCGAATTAAACACTTTACTGTCGGCAAAGGATTCCAAAGTCTTAGAATCAGAGCTACGCTTCAGCGTCAACAAATGAACTTGTAGAACCGAATTAAACACTTTACTGTCGGCAAAGGATTCCAAAGTCTTAGAATCAGAGCTACGCTTCAGCGTCAACAAATGAACTTGTAGAACCGAACTCCACGCTTTACTGTCGGCAAAGGAGTCCAAAGTCTTAGAATCAGAGCTACGCTTCAGAGTCAACAAAGGAACTAAAAGTTGTAGAACCGAATTAAACACTTTACTGTCGGCAAAGGATTCCAAAGTCTTAGAATCAGAGCTACGCTTCAGCGTCAACAAATGAACTTGTAGAACCGAACTCCACACTTAACTGTCGGCAAAGGAGTCCAAAGTCTTAGAATCAGAGCTACGCTTCAGAGTCAACAAAGGAACTAATAGTTGTAGAACCGAACTCCACGCTTTACTGTCGGCAAAGGAGTCCAAAGTCTTAGAATCAGAGCTACGCTTCAGCGTCAACAAATGAACTTGTAGAACCGAATTAAACACTTTACTGTCGGCAAAGGATTCCAAAGTCTTAGAATCAGAGCTACGCTTCAGCGTCAACAAATGAACTTGTAGAACCGAATTAAACACTTTACTGTCGGCAAAGGATTCCAAAGTCTTAGAATCAGAGCTACGCTTCAGCGTCAACAAATGAACTTGTAGAACCGAATTAAACACTTTACTGTCGGCAAAGGATTCCAAAGTCTTAGAATCAGAGCTACGCTTCAGCGTCAACAAATGAACTTGTAGAACCGAACTCCACGCTTTACTGTCGGCAAAGGATTCCAAAGTCTTAGAATCAGAGCTACGCTTCAGCGTCAACAAATGAACTTGTAGAACCGAACTCCACGCTTTACTGTCGGCAAAGGATTCCAAAGTCTTAGAATCAGAGCTACGCTTCAGAGTCAACAAAGGAACTAAAAGTTGTAGAACCGAATTAAACACTTTACTGTCGGCAAAGGATTCCAAAGTCTTAGAATCAGAGCTACGCTTCAGCGTCAACAAATGAACTTGTAGAACCGAATTAAACACCAAACTGTCGGCAAAGGAGTCCAAAGTCTTAGAATCAGAGCTACGCTTCAGCGTCAACAAATGAACTTGTAGAACCGAATTAAACACTTTACTGTCGGCAAAGGATTCCAAAGTCTTAGAATCAGAGCTACGCTTCAGCGTCAACAAATGAACTTGTAGAACCGAACTCCACGCTTTACTGTCGGCAAAGGATTCCAAAGTCTTAGAATCAGAGCTACGCTTCAGCGTCAACAAAGGAACTAAAAGTTGTAGAACCGAATTAAACACTTTACTGTCGGCAAAGGATTCCAAAGTCTTAGAATCAGAGCTACGCTTCAGCGTCAACAAATGAACTTGTAGAACCGAACTCCACGCTTTACTGTCGGCAAAGGATTCCAAAGTCTTAGAATCAGAGCTACGCTTCAGCGTCAACAAAGGAACTAAAAGTTGTAGAACCGAATTAAACACTTTACTGTCGGCAAAGGATTCCAAAGTCTTAGAATCAGAGCTACGCTTCAGCGTCAACAAATGAACTTGTAGAACCGAACTCCACGCTTTACTGTCGGCAAAGGATTCCAAAGTCTTAGAATCAGAGCTACGCTTCAGAGTCAACAAAGGAACTAAAAGTTGTAGAACCGAATTAAACACTTTACTGTCGGCAAAGGATTCCAAAGTCTTAGAATCAGAGCTACGCTTCAGCGTCAACAAAGGAACTTGTAGAACCGAATTAAACACTTTACTGTCGGTAAAGGATTCCAAAGTCTTAGAATCAGAGCTACGCTTCAGCGTCAACAAAGGAACTTGTAGAACCGAATTAAACACTTTACTGTCGGCAAAGGAGTCCAAAGTCTTAGAATCAGAGCTACGCTTCAGCGTCAACAAAGGAACTTGTAGAACCGAATTAAACACTTTACTGTCGGCAAAGGAGTCCAAAGTCTTAGAATCAGAGCTACGCTTCAGAGTCAACAAAGGAACTTGTAGAACCGAATTAAACACTTTACAGTCGGCAAAGGAGTCCAAAGTCTTAGAATCAGAGCTACGCTTCAGCGTCAACAAATGAACTTGTAGAACCGAATTAAACACTTTACTGTCGGCAAAGGATTCCAAAGTCTTAGAATCAGAGCTACGCTTCAGCGTCAACAAAGGAACTTGTAGAACCGAATTAAACACCAAACTGTCGGCAAAGGATTCCAAAGTCTTAGAATCAGAGCTACGCTTCAGCGTCAACAAAGGAACTTGTAGAACCGAATTAAACACTTTACTGTCGGCAAAGGAGTCCAAAGTCTTAGAATCAGAGCTACGCTTCAGAGTCAACAAAGGAACTAAAAGTTGTAGAACCGAATTAAACACCAAACTGTCGGCAAAGGATTCCAAAGTCTTAGAATCAGAGCTACGCTTCAGAGTCAACAAAGGAACTAAAAGTTGTAGAACCGAATTAAACACTTTACTGTCGGCAAAGGAGTCCAAAGTCTTAGAATCAGAGCTACGCTTCAGCGTCAACAAAGGAACTTGTAGAACCGAATTAAACACCAAACTGTCGGCAAAGGAGTCCAAAGTCTTAGAATCAGAGCTACGCTTCAGCGTCAACAAAGGAACTAAAAGTTGTAGAACCGAATTAAACGCTTTACTGTCGGCAAAGGATTCCAAAGTCTTAGAAATCAGAGCTACGCTTCAGAGTCAACAAAGGAACTAAAAGTTGTAGAACTGACTTAAACACTTTACTGTCGGCAAAGGATTCCAAAGTCTTAGAATCAGAGCTACGCTTCAGCGTCAACAAAGGAACTAAAAGTTGTAGAACCGAATTAAACACTTTACTGTCGGCAAAGGATTCCAAAGTCTTAGAATCAGAGCTACGCTTCAGCGTCAACAAATGAACTTGTAGAACCGAACTCCACGCTTTACTGTCGGCAAAGGAGTCCAAAGTCTTAGAATCAGAGCTACGCTTCAGAGTCAACAAAGGAACTAAAAGTTGTAGAACCGAATTAAACACTTTACTGTCGGCAAAGGATTCCAAAGTCTTAGAATCAGAGCTACGCTTCAGCGTCAACAAATGAACTTGTAGAACCGAACTCCACGCTTTACTGTCGGCAAAGGAGTCCAAAGTCTTAGAATCAGAGCTACGCTTCAGAGTCAACAAATGAACTTGTAGAACCGAACTCCACGCTTTGCTGTCGGCAAAGGAGTCCAAAGTCTTAGAATCAGAGCTACGCTTCAGAGTCAACAAAGGAACTAAAAGTTGTAGAACCGAATTAAACCCTTTACTGTCGGCAAAGGATTCCAAAGTCTTAGAATCAGAGCTACGCTTCAGCGTCAACAAATGAACTTGTAGAACCGAACTCCACGCTTTACTGTCGGCAAAGGAGTCCAAAGTCTTAGAATCAGAGCTACGCTTCAGCGTCAACAAATGAACTTGTAGAACCGAATTAAACACTTTACTGTCGGCAAAGGATTCCAAAGTCTTAGAATCAGAGCTACGCTTCAGCGTCAACAAATGAACTTGTAGAACCGAATTAAACACTTTACTGTCGGCAAAGGATTCCAAAGTCTTAGAATCAGAGCTACGCTTCAGCGTCAACAAATGAACTTGTAGAACCGAATTAAACACTTTACTGTCGGCAAAGGATTCCAAAGTCTTAGAATCAGAGCTACGCTTCAGCGTCAACAAATGAACTTGTAGAACCGAACTCCACGCTTTACTGTCGGCAAAGGAGTCCAAAGTCTTAGAATCAGAGCTACGCTTCAGAGTCAACAAAGGAACTAAAAGTTGTAGAACCGAATTAAACACTTTACTGTCGGCAAAGGATTCCAAAGTCTTAGAATCAGAGCTACGCTTCAGCGTCAACAAATGAACTTGTAGAACCGAACTCCACACTTAACTGTCGGCAAAGGAGTCCAAAGTCTTAGAATCAGAGCTACGCTTCAGAGTCAACAAAGGAACTAATAGTTGTAGAACCGAACTCCACGCTTTACTGTCGGCAAAGGAGTCCAAAGTCTTAGAATCAGAGCTACGCTTCAGCGTCAACAAATGAACTTGTAGAACCGAATTAAACACTTTACTGTCGGCAAAGGATTCCAAAGTCTTAGAATCAGAGCTACGCTTCAGCGTCAACAAATGAACTTGTAGAACCGAATTAAACACTTTACTGTCGGCAAAGGATTCCAAAGTCTTAGAATCAGAGCTACGCTTCAGCGTCAACAAATGAACTTGTAGAACCGAATTAAACACTTTACTGTCGGCAAAGGATTCCAAAGTCTTAGAATCAGAGCTACGCTTCAGCGTCAACAAATGAACTTGTAGAACCGAACTCCACGCTTTACTGTCGGCAAAGGATTCCAAAGTCTTAGAATCAGAGCTACGCTTCAGCGTCAACAAATGAACTTGTAGAACCGAACTCCACGCTTTACTGTCGGCAAAGGATTCCAAAGTCTTAGAATCAGAGCTACGCTTCAGAGTCAACAAAGGAACTAAAAGTTGTAGAACCGAATTAAACACTTTACTGTCGGCAAAGGATTCCAAAGTCTTAGAATCAGAGCTACGCTTCAGCGTCAACAAATGAACTTGTAGAACCGAATTAAACACCAAACTGTCGGCAAAGGAGTCCAAAGTCTTAGAATCAGAGCTACGCTTCAGCGTCAACAAATGAACTTGTAGAACCGAATTAAACACTTTACTGTCGGCAAAGGATTCCAAAGTCTTAGAATCAGAGCTACGCTTCAGCGTCAACAAATGAACTTGTAGAACCGAACTCCACGCTTTACTGTCGGCAAAGGATTCCAAAGTCTTAGAATCAGAGCTACGCTTCAGCGTCAACAAAGGAACTAAAAGTTGTAGAACCGAATTAAACACTTTACTGTCGGCAAAGGATTCCAAAGTCTTAGAATCAGAGCTACGCTTCAGCGTCAACAAATGAACTTGTAGAACCGAACTCCACGCTTTACTGTCGGCAAAGGATTCCAAAGTCTTAGAATCAGAGCTACGCTTCAGCGTCAACAAAGGAACTAAAAGTTGTAGAACCGAATTAAACACTTTACTGTCGGCAAAGGATTCCAAAGTCTTAGAATCAGAGCTACGCTTCAGCGTCAACAAATGAACTTGTAGAACCGAACTCCACGCTTTACTGTCGGCAAAGGATTCCAAAGTCTTAGAATCAGAGCTACGCTTCAGAGTCAACAAAGGAACTAAAAGTTGTAGAACCGAATTAAACACTTTACTGTCGGCAAAGGATTCCAAAGTCTTAGAATCAGAGCTACGCTTCAGCGTCAACAAAGGAACTTGTAGAACCGAATTAAACACTTTACTGTCGGTAAAGGATTCCAAAGTCTTAGAATCAGAGCTACGCTTCAGCGTCAACAAAGGAACTTGTAGAACCGAATTAAACACTTTACTGTCGGCAAAGGAGTCCAAAGTCTTAGAATCAGAGCTACGCTTCAGCGTCAACAAAGGAACTTGTAGAACCGAATTAAACACTTTACTGTCGGCAAAGGAGTCCAAAGTCTTAGAATCAGAGCTACGCTTCAGAGTCAACAAAGGAACTTGTAGAACCGAATTAAACACTTTACAGTCGGCAAAGGAGTCCAAAGTCTTAGAATCAGAGCTACGCTTCAGCGTCAACAAATGAACTTGTAGAACCGAATTAAACACTTTACTGTCGGCAAAGGATTCCAAAGTCTTAGAATCAGAGCTACGCTTCAGCGTCAACAAAGGAACTTGTAGAACCGAATTAAACACCAAACTGTCGGCAAAGGATTCCAAAGTCTTAGAATCAGAGCTACGCTTCAGCGTCAACAAAGGAACTTGTAGAACCGAATTAAACACTTTACTGTCGGCAAAGGAGTCCAAAGTCTTAGAATCAGAGCTACGCTTCAGAGTCAACAAAGGAACTAAAAGTTGTAGAACCGAATTAAACACCAAACTGTCGGCAAAGGATTCCAAAGTCTTAGAATCAGAGCTACGCTTCAGAGTCAACAAAGGAACTAAAAGTTGTAGAACCGAATTAAACACTTTACTGTCGGCAAAGGAGTCCAAAGTCTTAGAATCAGAGCTACGCTTCAGCGTCAACAAAGGAACTTGTAGAACCGAATTAAACACCAAACTGTCGGCAAAGGAGTCCAAAGTCTTAGAATCAGAGCTACGCTTCAGCGTCAACAAAGGAACTAAAAGTTGTAGAACCGAACTCCACGCTTTACTGTCGGCAAAGGATTCCAAAGTCTTAGAATCAGAGCTACGCTTCAGAGTCAACAAAGGAACTAAAAGTTGTAGAACTGACTTAAACACTTTACTGTCGGCAAAGGATTCCAAAGTCTTAGAATCAGAGCTACGCTTCAGCGTCAACAAAGGAACTAAAAGTTGTAGAACCGAATTAAAAACTTTACTGTCGGCAAAGGATTCCAAAGTCTTAGAATCAGAGCTACGCTTCAGCGTCAACAAAGGAACTAAAAGTTGTAGAACCGAATTAAACACTTTACTGTCGGCAAAGGATTCCAAAGTCTTAGAATCAGAGCTACGCTTCAGCGTCAACAAAGGAACTAAAAGTTGTAGAACCGAATTAAACACTTTACTGTCGGCAAAGGAGTCCAAAGTCTTAGAATCAGAGCTACGCTTCAGAGTCAACAAAGGAACTAAAAGTTGTAGAACCGAATTAAACACTTTACTGTCGGCAAAGGATTCCAAAGTCTTAGAATCAGAGCTACGCTTCAGCGTCAACAAAGGAACTAAAAGTTGTAGAACCGAATTAAACACTTTACTGTCGGCAAAGGATTCCAAAGTCTTAGAATCAGAGCTACGCTTCAGCGTCAACAAAGGAACTAAAAGTTGTAGAACTGAATTAAACACTTTACTGTCGGCAAAGGATTCGAAAGTCTTAGAATCAGAGCTACGCTTCAGCGTCAACAAATGAACTTGTAGAACCGAACTCCACACTTTACTGTCGGCAAAGGAGTCCAAAGTCTTAGAATCAGAGCTACGCTTCAGAGTCAACAAAGGAACTAAAAGTTGTAGAACCGAATTAAACACTTTACTGTCGGCAAAGGAGTCCAAAGTCTTAGAATCAGAGCTACGCTTCAGCGTCAACAAAGGAACTAAAAGTTGTAGAACCGAACTCCACGCTTTACTGTCGGCAAAGGAGTCCAAAGTCTTAGAATCAGAGCTAAGCTTCAGAGTCAACAAAGGAACTAAAAGTTGTAGAACCGAATTAAACACTTTACTGTCGGCAAAGGATTCCAAAGTCTTAGAATCAGAGCTACGCTTCAGCGTCAACAAAGGAACTAAAAGTTGTAGAACCGAATTAAACACTTTACTGTCGGCAAAGGATTCCAAAGTCTTAGAATCAGAGCTACGCTTCAGCGTCAACGAATGAACTTGTAGAACCGAACTCCACGCTTTACTGTCGGCAAAGGATTCCAAAGTCTTAGAATCAGAGCTACGCTTCAGCGTCAACAAATGAACTTGTAGAACCGAACTCCACGCTTTACTGTCGGCAAAGGAGTCCAAAGTCTTAGAATCAGAGTTACGCTTCAGCGTCATCAAATGAACTTGTAGAACCGAACTCCACAATTTACTGTCGGCAAAGGAGTCCAAAGTCTTAGAATCAGAGCTACGCTTCAGCGTCAACAAATGAACTTGTAGAACCGAACTCCACGCTTTACTGTCGGCAAAGGATTCCAAAGTCTTAGAATCAGAGCTACGCTTCAGCGTCAACAAATGAACTTGTAGAACCGAACTCCACGCTTTACTGTCGGCAAAGGATTCCAAAGTCTTAGAATCAGAGCTACGCTTCAGAGTCAACAAAGGAACTAAAAGTTGTAGAACTGACTTAAACACTTTACTGTCGGCAAAGGATTCCAAAGTCTTAGAATCAGAGCTGCGCTTCAGCGTCAACAAAGGAACTAAAAGTTGTAGAACCGAATTAAACACTTTACTGTCGGCAAAGGATTCCAAAGTCTTAGAATCAGAGCTACGCTTCAGCGTCAACAAATGAACTTGTAGAACCGAACTCCACGCTTTACTGTCGGCAAAGGAGTCCAAGGTCTTAGAATCAGAGCTACGCTTCAGCGTCAACAAATGAACTTGGTGAACCGAACTCCACGCTTTACTGTCGGCAAAGGAGTCCAAAGTCTTAGAATCAGAGCTACGCTTCAGAGTCAACAAAGGAACTAAACGTTGTAGAACCGAACTCCACGCTTTACTTTCGGCAAAGGAGTCCAAAGTTTTAGAATTAGAGCTACGCTTCAGCGTCAACAAATGAACTTGTAGAACCGAACTCCACGCTTTACTGTCGGCAAAGGATTCCAAAGTCTTAGAATCAGAGCTACGCTTCAGAGTCAACAAAGGAACTAAAAGTTGTAGAACCGAATTAAACACTTTACTGTCGGCAAAGGATTCCAAAGTCTTAGAATCAGAGCTACGCTTCAGCGTCAACAAATGAACTTGTAGAACCGAACTCCACGCTTTACTGTCGGCAAAGGAGTCCAAAGTCTTAGAATCAGAGCTACGCTTCAGAGTCAACAAAGGAACTAAAAGTTGTAGAACTGACTTAAACACCAAACTGTCGGCAAAGGAGTCCAAAGTCTTAGAATCAGAGCTACGCTTCAGCGTCAATAAATGAACTTGTAGAACCGAATTAAACACTTTACTGTCGGCAAAGGATTCCAAAGTCTTAGAATCAGAGCTACGCTTCAGCGTCAACAAATGAACTTGTAGAACCGAACTCCACGCTTTACTGTCGGCAAAGGATTCCAAAGTCTTAGAATCAGAGCTACGCTTCAGCGTCAACAAATGAACTTGTAGAACCGAACTCCACGCCTTACTGTCGGCAAAGGATTCCAAAGTCTTAGAATCAGAGCTACGCTTCAGCGTCAACAAAGGAACTAAAAGTTGTAGAACCGAACTCCACGCTTTACTGTCGGCAAAGGAGTCCAAAGTCTTAGAATCAGAGCTACGCTTCAGCGTCAACAAAGGAACTAAAAGTTGTAGAACCGAACTCCACGCTTTACTGTCGGCAAAGGATTCCAAAGTCTTAGAATCAGAGCTACGCTTCAGCGTCAACAAATGAACTTGTA
Organism: Prosapia bicincta; assembly: GCA_036971475.1. Classification (NCBI taxonomy): domain Eukaryota; kingdom Metazoa; phylum Arthropoda; class Insecta; order Hemiptera; family Cercopidae; genus Prosapia; species Prosapia bicincta. The sequence goes on along the minus strand of JBAIZL010000079.1, from coordinate 352,837 downwards.
GAACCGAACTCCACGCTTTACTGTCGGCAAAGGAGTCCAAAGTCTTAGAATCAGAGCTACGCTTCAGAGTCAACAAAGGAACTAAAAGTTGTAGAACCGAATTAAACACTTTACTGTCGGCAAAGGAGTCCAAAGTCTTAGATTCAGAGCTACGCTTCAGCGTCAACAAATGAACTTGTAGAACCGAACTCCACGCTTTACTGTCGGCAAAGGAGTCCAAAGTCTTAGAATCAGAGTTACGCTTCAGCGTCGCCAAAGGAACTTGTACAACCGAACTCCACAATTTACTGTCGGCAAAGGAGTCCAAAGTCTTAGAATCAGAGCTACGCTTCAGCGTCAACAAAGGAACTAAAAGTTGTAGAACCGAACTCCACGCTTTACTGTCGGCAAAGGATTCCAAAGTCTTAGAATCAGAGCTACGCTTCAGCGTCAACAAATGAACTTGTAGAACCGAACTCCACGCTTTACTGTCGGCAAAGGATTCCAAAGTCTTAGAATCAGAGCTACGCTTCAGCGTCAACAAAGGAACTAAAAGTTGTAGAACTGACTTAAACACTTTACTGTCGGCAAAGGATTCCAAAGTCTTAGAATCAGAGCTACGCTTCAGCATCAACAAAGGAACTAAAAGTTGTAGAACCGAATTAAACGCTTTACTGTCGGCAAAGGATTCCAAAGTCTTAGAATCAGAGCTACGCTTCAGCGTCAACAAATGAACTTGTAGAACCGAACTCCACGCTTTACTGTCGGCAAAGGAGTCCAAAGTCTTAGAATCAGAGCTACGCTTCAGAGTCAACAAAGGAACTAAAAGTTGTAGAACCGAATTAAACACTTTACTGTCGGCAAAGGATTCCAAAGTCTTAGAATCAGAGCTACGCTTCAGCGTCAACAAATGAACTTGTAGAACCGAACTCCACGCTTTACTGTCGGCAAAGGAATCCAAAGTCTAAGAATCAGAGCTACGCTTCAGAGTCAACAAAGGAACTAAAAGTTGTAGAACCGAATTAAACACTTTACTGTCGGCAAAGGATTCCAAAGTCTTAGAATCAGAGCTACGCTTCAGCGTCAACAAATGAACTTGTAGAACCGAATTAAACACTTTACTGTCGGCAAAGGATTCCAAAGTCTTAGAATCAGAGCTACGCTTCAGCGTCAACAAATGAACTTGTAGAACCGAACTCCACGCTTTACTGTCGGCAAAGGATTCCAAAGTCTTAGAATCAGAGCTACGCTTCAGCGTCAACAAATGAACTTGTAGAACCGAACTCCACGCTTTACTGTCGGCAAAGGAGTCCAAAGTCTTAGAATCAGAGCTACGCTTCAGCGTCAACAAATGAACTTGTAGAACCGAACTCCACGCTTTACTGTCGGCAAAGGATTCCAAAGTCTTAGAATCAGAGCTACGCTTCAGCGTCAACAAATGAACTTGTAGAACCGAACTCCACGCTTTACTGTCGGCAAAGGAGTCCAAAGTCTTAGAATCAGAGCTACGCTTCAGAGTCAACAAAGGAACTAAAAGTTGTAGAACTGACTTAAACACCAAACTGTCGGCAAAGGAGTCCAAAGTCTTAGAATCAGAGCTACGCTTCTGCGTCAACAAATGAACTTGTAGAACCGAATTAAACACTTTACTGTCGGCAAAGGATTCCAAAGTCTTAGAATCAGAGCTACGCTTCAGCGTCAACAAATGAACTTGTAGAACCGAACTCCACGCTTTACTGTCGGCAAAGGATTCCAAAGTCTTAGAATCAGAGCTACGCTTCAGCGTCAACAAATGAACTTGTAGAACCGAACTCCACGCTTTACTGTCGGCAAAGGATTCCAAAGTCTTAGAATCAGAGCTACGCTTCAGAGTCAACAAAGGAACTAAAAGTTGTAGAACCGAATTAAACACTTTACTGTCGGCAAAGGATTCCAAAGTCTTAGAATCAGAGCTACGCTTCAGCGTCAACAAATGAACTTGTAGAACCGAACTCCACGCTTTACTGTCGGCAAAGGAGTCCAAAGTCTTAGAATCAGAGCTACGCTTCAGAGTCAACAAAGGAACTAAAAGTTGTAGAACCGAATTAAACACTTTACTGTCGGCAAAGGAGTCCAAAGTCTTAGAATCAGAGCTACGCTTCAGCGTCAACAAAGGAACTAAAAGTTGTAGAACCGAACTCCACGCTTTACTGTCGGCAAAGGAGTACAAAGTCTTAGAATCAGAGCTACGCTTCAGAGTCAACAAAGGAACTAAAAGTTGTAGAACCGAATTAAACACTTTACTGTCGGCAAAGGATTCCAAAGTCTTAGAATCAGAGCTACGCTTCAGCGTCAACAAAGGAACTAAAAGTTGTAGAACCGAATTAAACACTTTACTGCGGGCAAAGGATTCCAAAGTCTTAGAATCAGAGCTACGCTTCAGCGTCAACGAATGAACTTGTAGAACCGAACTCCACGCTTTACTGTCGGCAAAGGATTCCAAAGTCTTAGAATCAGAGCTACGCTTCAGCGTCAACAAATGAACTTGTAGAACCGAACTCCACGCTTTACTGTCGGCAAAGGAGTCCAAAGTCTTAGAATCAGAGTTACGCTTCAGCGTCAACAAATGAACTTGTAGAACCGAACTCCACAATTTACTGTCGGCAAAGGAGTCCAAAGTCTTAGAATCAGAGCTACGCTTCAGCGTCAACAAAGGAACTAAAAGTTGTAGAACCGAATTAAACACTTTACTGTCGGCAAAGGATTCCAAAGTCTTAGAATCAGAGCTACGCTTCAGCGTCAACAAATGAACTTGTAGAACCGAACTCCACGCTTTACTGTCGGCAAAGGAGTCCAAAGTCTTAGAATCAGAGCTACGCTTCAGCGTCAACAAGTGAACTTGTAGAACCGAACTCCACGCTTTACTGTCGGCAAAGGAGTCCAAAGTCTTAGAATCAGAGCTACGCTTCAGCGTCAACAAAGGAACTAAAAGTTGTAGAACCGAATTAAACACTTTACTGTCGGCAAAGGATTCCAAAGTCTTAGAATCAGAGCTACGCTTCAGCGTCAACAAAGGAACTAAAAGTTGTAGAACCGAATTAAACACTTTACTGTCGGCAAAGGATTCCAAAGTCTTAGAATCAGAGCTACGCTTCAGAGTCAACAAAGGTACTAAAAGTTGTAGAACCGAATTAAACACTTTACTGTCGGCAAAGGAGTCCAAAGTCTTAGAATCAGAGCTACGCTTCAGCGTCAACAAATGAACTTGTAGAACCGAACTCCACGCTTTACTGTCGGCAAAGGAGTCCAAAGTCTTAGAATCAGAGCTACGCTTCAGTGTCAACAAAGGAACTAAAAGTTGTAGAACCGAATTAAACACTTTACTGTCGGCAAAGGAGTCCAAAGTCTTAGAATCAGAGCTACGCTTCAGCGTCAACCAAGGAACTAAAAGTTGTAGAACCGAATTAAACACTTTACTGTCGGCAAAGGATTCCAAAGTCTTAGAATCAGAGCTACGCTTCAGCGTCAACAAATGAACTTGTAGAACCGAACTCCACGCTTTACTGTCGGCAAAGGAGTCCAAAGTCTTAGAATCTGAGCTACGCTTCAGCGTCAACAAAGGAACTAAAAGTTGTAGAACCGAATTAAACACTTTACTGTCGGCAAAGGAGTCCAAAGTCTTAGAATCAGAGCTACGCTTCAGAGTCAACAAAGGAACTAAAAGTTGTAGAACCGAATTAAACACTTTACTGTCGGCAAAGGATTCCAAAGTCTTAGAATCAGAGCTACGCTTCAGCGTCAACAAATGAACTTGTAGAACCGAACTCCACGCTTTACTGTCGGCAAAGGAGTCCAAAGTCTTAGAATCAGAGCAACGCTTCAGAGTCAACAAAGGAACTAAAAGTTGTAGAACTGACTTAAACACCAAACTGTCGGCAAAGGAGTCCAAAGTCTTAGAATCAGAGCTACGCTTCAGCCTCAACAAAGGAACTAAAAGTTGTAAACCGAATTAAACACTTTACTGTCGGCAAAGGATTCCAAAGTCTTAGAATCAGAGCTACGCTTCAGCGTCAACAAATGAACTTGTAGAACCGAACTCCACGCTTTACTGTCGGCAAAGGAGTCCAAAGTCTTAGAATCAGAGCTACGCTTCAGCGTCAACAAAGGAACTAAAAGTTGTAGAACCGAACTCCACGCTTTACTGTCGGCAAAGGAGTCCAAAGTCTTAGAATCAGAGCTACGCTTCAGCGTCAACAAAGGAACTAAAAGTTGTAGAACCGAACTCCACGCTTTACTGTCGGCAAAGGAGTCCAAAGTCTTAGAATCAGAGCTACGCTTCAGGGACAACAAAGGAACTAAAAGTTGTAGAACCGAACTCCACGCTTTACTGTCGGCAAAGGATTCCAAAGTCTTAGAATCAGAGCTACGCTTCAGATTCAACAAAGGAACTAAAAGTTGTAGAACCGAATTAAACACTTTACTGTCGGCAAAGGATTCCAAAGTCTTAGAATCAGAGCTACGCTTCAGCGTCAACAAATGAACTTGTAGAACCGAACTCCACGCTTTACTGTCGGCAAAGGAGTCCAAAGTCTTAGAATCAGAGCTACGCTTCAGAGTCAACAAAGGAACTAAAAGTTGTAGAACCGAATTAAACACTTTACTGTCGGCAAAGGATTCCAAAGTCTTAGAATCAGAGCTACGCTTCAGCGTCAACAAATGAACTTGTAGAACCGAACTCCACGCTTTACTGTCGGCAAAGGATTCCAAAGTCTTAGAATCAGAGCTACGCTTCAGCGTCAACAAATGAACTTGTAGAACCGAACTCCACGCTTTACTGTCGGCAAAGGATTCCAAAGTCTTAGAATCAGAGCTACGCTTCAGCGTCAACAAATGAACTTGTAGAACCGAACTCCACGCTTTACTGTCGGCAAAGGAGTCCAAAGTCTTAGAATCAGAGCTACGCTTCAGCGTCAACAAATGAACTTGTAGAACCGAACTCCACGCTTTACTGTCGGCAAAGGATTCCAAAGTCTTAGAACCAGAGCTACGCTTCAGCGTCAACAAATGAACTTGTAGAACCGAACTCCACGCTTTACTGTCGGCAAAGGAGTCCAAAGTCTTAGAATCAGAGCTACGCTTCAGAGTCAACAAAGGAACTAAAAGTTGTAGAACTGACTTAAACACCAAACTGTCGGCAAAGGAGTCCAAAGTCTTAGAATCAGAGCTACGCTTCAGCGTCAACAAATGAACTTGTAGAACCGAATTAAACACTTTACTGTCGGCAAAGGATTCCAAAGTCTTAGAAACAGAGCTACGCTTCAGCGTCAACAAATGAACTTGTAGAACCGAACTCCAAGCTTTACTGTCGGCAAAGGATTCCAAAGTCTTAGAATCAGAGCTACGCTTCAGCGTCAACAAATGAACTTGTAGAACCGAACTCTACGTTTTACTGTCGGCAAAGGATTCCAAAGTCTTAGAATCAGAGCTACGCTTCAGAGTCAACAAAGGAACTAATAGTTGTAGAACCGAATTAAACACTTTACTGTCGGCAAAGGAGTCCAAAGTCTTAGAATCAGAGCTACGCTTCAGCGTCAACAAAGGAACTAAAAGTTGTAGAACCGAACTCCACGCTTTACTGTCGGCAAAGGAGTCCAAAGTCTTAGAATCAGAGCTACGCTTCAGCGTCAACAAAGGAACTAAAAGTTGTAGAACCGAACTCCACGCTTTACTGTCGGCAAAGGATTCCAAAGTCTTAGAATCAGAGCTACGCTTCAGAGTCAACAAAGGAACTAAAAGTTGTAGAACCGAATTAAACACTTTACTGTCGGCAAAGGATTCCAAAGTCTTAGAATCAGAGCTACGCTTCAGCGTCAACAAATGAACTTGTAGAACCGAACTCCACGCTTTACTGTCGGCAAAGGAGTCCTAAGTCTTAGAATCAGAGCTACGCTTCAGCGTCAACAAATGAACTTGTAGAACCGAACTCCACGCTTTACTGTCGGCAAAGGATTCCAAAGTCTTAGAATCAGAGCTACGCTTCAGAGTCAACAAAGGAACTAAAAGTTGTAGAACCGAATTAAACACTTTACTGTCGGCAAAGGAGTCCAAAGTCTTAGAAATAGAGCTACGCTTCAGCGTCAACAAAGGAACTAAAAGTTGTAGAACCGAACTCCACGCTTTACTGTCGGCAAAGGAGTCCAAAGTCTTAGAATCAGAGCTACGCTTCAGAGTCAACAAAGGAACTAAAAGTTGTAGAACCGAATTAAACACTTTACTGTCGGCAAAGGATTCCAAAGTCTTAGAATCAGAGCTACGCTTCAGCGTCAACAAAGGAACTAAAAGTTGTAGAACCGAATTAAACACTTTACTGTCGGCAAAGGAGTCCAAAGTCTTAGAATCAGAGCTACGCTTCAGCGTCAACAAATGAACTTGTAGAACCGAACTCCACGCTTTACTGTCGGCAAAGGATTCCAAAGTCTTAGAATCAGAGCTACGCTTCAGCGTCAACAAATGAACTTGTAGAACCGAACTCCACGCTTTACAGTCGGCAAAGGAGTCCAAAGTCTTAGAATCAGAGTTACGCTTCAGCGTCAACAAATGAACTTGTAGAACCGAACTCCACAATTTACTGTCGGCAAAGGAGTCCAAAGTCTTAGAATCAGAGCTACGCTTCAGCGTCAACAAATGAACTTGTAGAACCGAACTCCACGCTTTACTGTCGGCAAAGGATTCCAAAGTCTTAGAATCAGAGCTGCGCTTCAGCTCAACAAATGAACTTGTAGAACCGAACTCCACGCTTTACTGTCGGCAAAGGATTCCAAAGTCTTAGAATCAGAGCTACGCTTCAGAGTCAACAAAGGAACTAAAAGTTGTAGAACCGAATTAAACACTTTACTGTCGGCAAAGGATTCCAAAGTCTTAGAATCAGAGCTACGCTTCAGCGTCAACAAATGAACTTGTAGAACCGAACTCCACGCTTTACTGTCGGCAAAGGAGTCCAAAGTCTTAGAATCAGAGCTACGCTTCAGAGTCAACAAAGGAACTAAAAGTTGTAGAACCGAATTAAACACTTTACTGTCGGCAAAGGATTCCAAAGTCTTAGAATCAGAGCTACGCTTCAGCGTCAACAAATGAACTTGTAGAACCGAATTAAACACTTTACTGTCGGCAAAGTATTCCAAAGTCTTAGAATCAGAGCTACGCTTCAGCGTCAACAAATGAACTTGTAGAACCGAACTCCACGCTTTACTGTCGGCAAAGGATTCCAAAGTCTTAGAATCAGAGCTACGCTTCAGCGTCAACAAATGAACTTGTAGAACCGAACTCCACGCTTTACTGTCGGCAAAGGAGTCCAAAGTCTTAGAATCAGAGCTACGCTTCAGCGTCAACAAATGAACTTGTAGAACCGAACTCCACGCTTTACTGTCGGCAAAGGATTCCAAAGTCTTAGAACCAGAGCTACGCTTCAGCGTCAACAAATGAACTTGTAGAACCGAACTCCACGCTTTACTGTCGGCAAAGGAGTCCAAAGTCTTAGAATCAGAGCTACGCTTCAGAGTCAACAAAGGAACTAAAAGTTGTAGAACTGACTTAAACACCAAACTGTCGGCAAAGGAGTCCAAAGTCTTAGAATCAGAGCTACGCTTCAGCGTCAACAAATGAACTTGTAGAACCGAATTAAACACTTTACTGTCGGCAAAGGATTCCAAAGTCTTAGAAACAGAGCTACGCTTCAGCGTCAACAAATGAACTTGTAGAACCGAACTCCAAGCTTTACTGTCGGCAAAGGATTCCAAAGTCTTAGAATCAGAGCTACGCTTCAGCGTCAACAAATGAACTTGTAGAACCGAACTCTACGTTTTACTGTCGGCAAAGGATTCCAAAGTCTTAGAATCAGAGCTACGCTTCAGAGTCAACAAAGGAACTAATAGTTGTAGAACCGAATTAAACACTTTACTGTCGGCAAAGGAGTCCAAAGTCTTAGAATCAGAGCTACGCTTCAGCGTCAACAAAGGAACTAAAAGTTGTAGAACCGAACTCCACGCTTTACTGTCGGCAAAGGAGTCCAAAGTCTTAGAATCAGAGCTACGCTTCAGCGTCAACAAAGGAACTAAAAGTTGTAGAACCGAACTCCACGCTTTACTGTCGGCAAAGGATTCCAAAGTCTTAGAATCAGAGCTACGCTTCAGAGTCAACAAAGGAACTAAAAGTTGTAGAACCGAATTAAACACTTTACTGTCGGCAAAGGATTCCAAAGTCTTAGAATCAGAGCTACGCTTCAGCGTCAACAAATGAACTTGTAGAACCGAACTCCACGCTTTACTGTCGGCAAAGGAGTCCAAAGTCTTAGAATCAGAGCTACGCTTCAGAGTCAACAAAGGAACTAAAAGTTGTAGAACCGAATTAAACACTTTACTGTCGGCAAAGGAGTCCAAAGTCTTAGAATCAGAGCTACGCTTCAGCGTCAACAAAGGAACTAAAAGTTGTAGAACCGAACTCCACGCTTTACTGTCGGCAAAGGAGTCCAAAGTCTTAGAATCAGAGCTACGCTTCAGAGTCAACAAAGGAACTAAAAGTTGTAGAACCGAATTAAACACTTTACTGTCGGCAAAGGATTCCAAAGTCTTAGAATCAGAACTACGCTTCAGCGTCAACAAATGAACTTGTAGAACCGAATTAAACACTTTACTGTCGGCAAAGTATTCCAAAGTCTTAGAATCAGAGCTACGCTTCAGCGTCAACAAATGAACTTGTAGAACCGAACTCCACGCTTTACTGTCGGCAAAGGATTCCAAAGTCTTAGAATCAGAGCTACGCTTCAGCGTCAACAAATGAACTTGTAGAACCGAACTCCACGCTTTACTGTCGGCAAAGGAGTCCAAAGTCTTAGAATCAGAGCTACGCTTCAGCGTCAACAAATGAACTTGTAGAACCGAACTCCACGCTTTACTGTCGGCAAAGGATTCCAAAGTCTTAGAACCAGAGCTACGCTTCAGCGTCAACAAATGAACTTGTAGAACCGAACTCCACGCTTTACTGTCGGCAAAGGAGTCCAAAGTCTTAGAATCAGAGCTACGCTTCAGAGTCAACAAAGGAACTAAAAGTTGTAGAACTGACTTAAACACCAAACTGTCGGCAAAGGAGTCCAAAGTCTTAGAATCAGAGCTACGCTTCAGCGTCAACAAATGAACTTGTAGAACCGAATTAAACACTTTACTGTCGGCAAAGGATTCCAAAGTCTTAGAAACAGAGCTACGCTTCAGCGTCAACAAATGAACTTGTAGAACCGAACTCCAAGCTTTACTGTCCGCAAAGGATTCCAAAGTCTTAGAATCAGAGCTACGCTTCAGCGTCAACAAATGAACTTGTAGAACCGAACTCTACGTTTTACTGTCGGCAAAGGATTCCAAAGTCTTAGAATCAGAGCTACGCTTCAGAGTCAACAAAGGAACTAATAGTTGTAGAACCGAATTAAACACTTTACTGTCGGCAAAGGAGTCCAAAGTCTTAGAATCAGAGCTACGCTTCAGCGTCAACAAAGGAACTAAAAGTTGTAGAACCGAATTAAACACTTTACTGTCGGCAAAGGAGTCCAAAGTCTTAGAATCAGAGCTACGCTTCAGCGTCAACAAATGAACTTGTAGAACCGAACTCCACGCTTTACTGTCGGCAAAGGATTCCAAAGTCTTAGAATCAGAGCTACGCTTCAGCGTCAACAAATGAACTTGTAGAACCGAACTCCACGCTTTACTGTCGGCAAAGGAGTCCAAAGTCTTAGAATCAGAGTTACGCTTCAGCGTCAACAAATGAACTTGTAGAACCGAACTCCACAATTTACTGTCGGCAAAGGAGTCCAAAGTCTTAGAATCAGAGCTACGCTTCAGCGTCAACAAATGAACTTGTAGAACCGAACTCCACGCTTTACTGTCGGCAAAGGATTCCAAAGTCTTAGAATCAGAGCTGCGCTTCAGCTCAACAAATGAACTTGTAGAACCGAACTCCACGCTTTACTGTCGGCAAAGGATTCCAAAGTCTTAGAATCAGAGCTACGCTTCAGAGTCAACAAAGGAACTAAAAGTTGTAGAACCGAATTAAACACTTTACTGTCGGCAAAGGATTCCAAAGTCTTAGAATCAGAGCTACGCTTCAGCGTCAACAAATGAACTTGTAGAACCGAACTCCACGCTTTACTGTCGGCAAAGGAGTCCAAAGTCTTAGAATCAGAGCTACGCTTCAGAGTCAACAAAGGAACTAAAAGTTGTAGAACCGAATTAAACACTTTACTGTCGGCAAAGGATTCCAAAGTCTTAGAATCAGAGCTACGCTTCAGCGTCAACAAATGAACTTGTAGAACCGAATTAAACACTTTACTGTCGGCAAAGTATTCCAAAGTCTTAGAATCAGAGCTACGCTTCAGCGTCAACAAATGAACTTGTAGAACAGAACTCCACGCTTTACTGTCGGCAAAGGATTCCAAAGTCTTAGAATCAGAGCTACGCTTCAGCGTCAACAAATGAACTTGTAGAACCGAACTCCACGCTTTACTGTCGGCAAAGGAGTCCAAAGTCTTAGAATCAGAGCTACGCTTCAGCGTCAACAAATGAACTTGTAGAACCGAACTCCACGCTTTACTGTCGGCAAAGGATTCCAAAGTCTTAGAACCAGAGCTACGCTTCAGCGTCAACAAATGAACTTGTAGAACCGAACTCCACGCTTTACTGTCGGCAAAGGAGTCCAAAGTCTTAGAATCAGAGCTACGCTTCAGAGTCAACAAAGGAACTAAAAGTTGTAGAACTGACTTAAACACCAAACTGTCGGCAAAGGAGTCCAAAGTCTTAGAATCAGAGCTACGCTTCAGCGTCAACAAATGAACTTGTAGAACCGAATTAAACACTTTACTGTCGGCAAAGGATTCCAAAGTCTTAGAAACAGAGCTACGCTTCAGCGTCAACAAATGAACTTGTAGAACCGAACTCCAAGCTTTACTGTCGGCAAAGGATTCCAAAGTCTTAGAATCAGAGCTACGCTTCAGCGTCAACAAATGAACTTGTAGAACCGAACTCTACGTTTTACTGTCGGCAAAGGATTCCAAAGTCTTAGAATCAGAGCTACGCTTCAGAGTCAACAAAGGAACTAATAGTTGTAGAACCGAATTAAACACTTTACTGTCGGCAAAGGAGTCCAAAGTCTTAGAATCAGAGCTACGCTTCAGCGTCAACAAAGGAACTAAAAGTTGTAGAACCGAACTCCACGCTTTACTGTCGGCAAAGGAGTCCAAAGTCTTAGAATCAGAGCTACGCTTCAGCGTCAACAAAGGAACTAAAAGTTGTAGAACCGAACTCCACGCTTTACTGTCGGCAAAGGATTCCAAAGTCTTAGAATCAGAGCTACGCTTCAGAGTCAACAAAGGAACTAAAAGTTGTAGAACCGAATTAAACACTTTACTGTCGGCAAAGGATTCCAAAGTCTTAGAATCAGAGCTACGCTTCAGCGTCAACAAAGGAACTAAAAGTTGTAGAACCGAACTCCACGCTTTACTGTCGGCAAAGGGGTCCAAAGTCTTAGAATCAGAGCTACGCTTCAGAGTCAACAAAGGAACTAAAAGTTGTAGAACCGAATTAAACACTTTACTGTCGGCAAAGGATTCCAAAGTCTTAGAATCAGAGCTACGCTTCAGCGTCAACAAATGAACTTGTAGAACCGAATTAAACACTTTACTGTCGGCAAAGTATTCCAAAGTCTTAGAATCAGAGCTACGCTTCAGCGTCAACAAATGAACTTGTAGAACCGAACTCCACGCTTTACTGTCGGCAAAGGATTCCAAAGTCTTAGAATCAGAGCTACGCTTCAGCGTCAACAAATGAACTTGTAGAACCGAACTCCACGCTTTACTGTCGGCAAAGGAGTCCAAAGTCTTAGAATCAGAGCTACGCTTCAGCGTCAACAAATGAACTTGTAGAACCGAACTCCACGCTTTACTGTCGGCAAAGGATTCCAAAGTCTTAGAACCAGAGCTACGCTTCAGCGTCAACAAATGAACTTGTAGAACCGAACTCCACGCTTTACTGTCGGCAAAGGAGTCCAAAGTCTTAGAATCAGAGCTACGCTTCAGAGTCAACAAAGGAACTAAAAGTTGTAGAACTGACTTAAACACCAAACTGTCGGCAAAGGAGTCCAAAGTCTTAGAATCAGAGCTACGCTTCAGCGTCAACAAATGAACTTGTAGAACCGAATTAAACACTTTACTGTCGGCAAAGGATTCCAAAGTCTTAGAAACAGAGCTACGCTTCAGCGTCAACAAATGAACTTGTAGAACCGAACTCCAAGCTTTACTGTCGGCAAAGGATTCCAAAGTCTTAGAATCAGAGCTACGCTTCAGCGTCAACAAATGAACTTGTAGAACCGAACTCTACGTTTTACTGTCGGCAAAGGATTCCAAAGTCTTAGAATCAGAGCTACGCTTCAGAGTCAACAAAGGAACTAATAGTTGTAGAACCGAATTAAACACTTTACTGTCGGCAAAGGAGTCCAAAGTCTTAGAATCAGAGCTACGCTTCAGCGTCAACAAAGGAACTAAAAGTTGTAGAACCGAACTCCACGCTTTACTGTCGGCAAAGGAGTCCAAAGTCTTAGAATCAGAGCTACGCTTCAGCGTCAACAAAGGAACTAAAATTTGTAGAACCGAATTAAACACTTTACTGTCGGCAAAGGAGTCCAAAGTCTTAGAATCAGAGCTACGCTTCAGAGTCAACAAATGAACTAAAAGTTGTAGAACCGAATTAAACACTTTACTGTCGGCAAAGGAGTCCAAAGTCTTAGAATCAGAGCTACGCTTCAGCGTCAAAAAAGGAACTAAAAGTTGTAGAACCGAACTCCACGCTTTACTGTCGGCAAAGGAGTCCAAAGTCTTAGAATCAGAGCTACGCTTCAAAGTCAACAAAGGAACTAAAAGTTGTAGAACCGAATTAAACACTTTACTGTCGGCAAAGGATTCCAAAGTCTTAGAATCAGAGCTACGATTCAGCGTCAACAAAGGAACTAAAAGTTGTAGAACCGAATTAAACACTTTACTGTCGGCAAAGGAGTCCAAAGTCTTAGAATCAGAGCTACGCTTCAGCGTCAACAAATGAACTTGTAGAACCGAACTCCACGCTTTACTGTCGGCAAAGGATTCCAAAGTCTTAGAATCAGAGCTACGCTTCAGCGTCAACAAATGAACTTGTAGAACCGAACTCCACGCTTTACTGTCGGCAAAGGAGTCCAAAGTCTTAGAATCAGAGTTACGCTTCAGCGTCAACAAATGAACTTGTAGAACCGAACTCCACAATTTACTGTCGGCAAAGGAGTCCAAAGTCTTAGAATCAGAGCTACGCTTCAGCGTCAACAAATGAACTTGTAGAACCGAACTCCACGCTTTACTGTCGGCAAAGGATTCCAAAGTCTTAGAATCAGAGCTGCGCTTCAGCTCAACAAATGAACTTGTAGAACCGAACTCCACGCTTTACTGTCGGCAAAGGATTCCAAAGTCTTAGAATCAGAGCTACGCTTCAGAGTCAACAAAGGAACTAAAAGTTGTAGAACTGACTTAAACACTTTACTGTCGGCAAAGGATTCCAAAGTCTTAGAATCAGAGCTACGCTTCAGCGTCAACAAAGGAACTAAAAGTTGTAGAACCGAATTAAACACTTTACTGTCGGCAAAGGATTCCAAAGTCTTAGAATCAGAGCTACGCTTCAGCGTCAACAAATGAACTTGTAGAACCGAACTCCACGCTTTACTGTCGGCAAAGGAGTCCAAAGTCTTAGAATCAGAGCTACGCTTCAGCGTCAACAAATGAACTTGTAGAACCGAACTCCACGCTTTACTGTCGGCAAAGGAGTCCAAAGTCTTAGAATCAGAGCTACGCTTCAGCGTCAACAAAGGAACTAAAAGTTGTAGAACCGAATTAAACACTTTACTGTTGGCAAAGGAGTCCAAAGTCTTAGAATCAGAGCTACGCTTCAGCGTCAACAAAGGAACTAAAAGTTGTAGAACCGAATTAAACACTTTACTGTCGGCAAAGGATTCCAAAGTCTTAGAATCAGAGCTACGCTTCAGCGTCAACAAATGAACTTGTAGAACCGAACTCCACGCTTTACTGTCGGCAAAGGAGTCCAAAGTCTTAGAATCAGAGCTACGCTTCAGAGTCAACAAAGGAACTAAAAGTTGTAGAACTGACTTAAACACCAAACTGTCGGCAAAGGAGTCCAAAGTCTTAGAATCAGAGCTACGCTTCAGCGTCAACAAATGAACTTGTAGAACCGAATTAAACACTTTACTGTCGGCAAAGGATTCCAAAGTCTTAGAATCAGAGCTACGCTTCAGCGTCAACAAATGAGCTTGTAGAACCGAACTCCACGCTTTACTGTCGGCAAAGGATTCCAAAGTCTTAGAATCAGAGCTACGCTTCAGCGTCAACAAATGAACTTGTAGAACCGAACTCCACGCTTTACTGTCGGCAAAGGATTCCAAAGTCTTAGAATCAGAGCTACGCTTCAGCGTCAACAAAGGAACTAAAAGTTGTAGAACCGAACTCCACGCTTTACGTCGGCAAAGGAGTCCAAAGTCTTAGAATCAGAGCTACGCTTCAGCGTCAACAAAGGAACTAAAAGTTGTAGAACCGAACTCCACGCTTTACTGTCGGCAAAGGAGTCCAAAGTCTTAGAATCAGAGCTACGCTTCAGCGTCAACAAAGGAACTAAAAGTTGTAGAACCGAACTCCACCCTTTACTGTCGGCAAAGGATTCCAAAGTCTTAGAATCAGAGCTACGCTTCAGAGTCAACAAAGGAACTAAAAGTTGTAGAACCGAATTAAACACTTTACTGTCGGCAAAGGATTCCAAAGTCTTAGAATCAGAGCTACGCTTCAGCGTCAACAAATGAACTTGTAGAACCGAACTCCACGCTTTACTGTCGGCAAAGGAGTCCAAAGTCTTAGAATCAGAGCTACGCTTCAGCGTCAACAAAGGAACTAAAAGTTGTAGAACCGAACTCCACGCTTTACTGTCGGCAAAGGAGTCCAAAGTCTTAGAATCAGTGCTACGCTTCAGAGTCAACAAAGGAACTAAAAGTTGTAGAACCGAATTAAACACTTTACTGTCGGCAAAGGATTTCAAAGTCTTAGAATCAGAGCTACGCTTCAGCGTCAACAAAGGAACTAAAAGTTGTAGAACCGAACTCCACGCTTTACTGTCGGCAAAGGAGTCCAAAGTCTTAGAATCAGAGCTACGCTTCAGCGTCAACAAAGGAACTAAAAGTTGTAGAACCGATCTCCACGCTTTACTGTCGGCAAAGGAGTCCAAAGTCTTAGAATCAGAGCTACGCTTCAGAGTCAACTAAGGAACTAAAAGTTGTAGAACCGAATTAAACACTTTACTGTCGGCAAAGGATTCCAAAGTCTTAGAATCAGAGCTACGCTTCAGCGTCAACAAATGAACTTGTAGAACCGAACTCCACGCTTTACTGTCGGCAAAGGAGTCCAAAGTCTTAGAATCAGAGCTACGCTTCAGAGTCAACAAAGGAACTAAAAGTTGTAGAACCGAACTCCACACTTTACTGTCGGCAAAGGATTCCAAAGTTTTAGAATCAGAGCTACGCTTCAGCGTCAACAAAGAAATTTGTAGAACCGAACTCCACGCTTTATTGTTGGCAAAGGATTCCAAAGTTTTAGAATCAGAGCTACGCTTCAGCGTTAACAAAGGAACTTGTAGAACCGAACTCCACAATTAATTGTCGGCAAAGGATTCCAAAGTTTTAGAATCAGAGCTACGCTTCAGCGTTAACAAAGGAACTTGTAGAACCGAACTCCACAATTTATTGTCGGCAAAGGAGTCCAAAGTTTTAGAATCAGAGCTACGCTTCAGCGTCAACAAAGAAATTTGTAGAACCGAACTCCACACTTTACTGTCGGCAAAGGATTCCAAAGTTTTAGAATCAGAGCTACGCTTCAGCGTCAACAAAGGAACTAAAAGTTGTAGAACCGAACTCCACACTTTTTTGTCATCAGAGAAACCAAAAGGTTTTAATATCAACGCCCCAGTTCTATGTAAGCAAGCCAATTCGAAGTTCTGGAGTCAGAGCTTACAATTTATTGGCATCAGAGAAACTCAAAGTTTTAAAGTCCATGGTCATGCTTCATTATCAGTATAGAAGCCTGAAGTTCTAGAATCAAAGCTAACTCTTTATTGTCAAGATAAAGTTGTATCTAGTAATGGCGATACCTTAATTTATCTCAAGCTTAATGATAATGATTGTGAGTTACAGAATCCCATAACTCGTCGTTAACAGACGAACAAGACTTCTAGAGTCCAGTTTATGCCAGCTTAGGAAAATAAAGTTTTAAAATAAAAGGTGACAATTCGGTACCATTAGGTGAACTACAAGGTTAGAACCTAAGCTCATATTTTATTCTCATCAGAGAAACCAAAAGTTTTAGAATCAAGCCAATTCGAAGTTCTAGAGCCCAGACTCGAACTTCATTGTCAAGAGAAGATCTATCTCTGGTTGGATAGCTTTAACTAACTCAAGCTTTATTCATAATGATTGTGTTTAAGAATTATATCGCATATTTCGTTGTCAGCAGATGAATATGACTTTTAGAACTGAAGCATAATTCAGCAAAGTTCTTTAATCAAAGGTGACAATTTGGTACCATAAGGGATCCCAAGCTTACATTTTATCGTCAGTAGAAGAAACAAATTTTTTAGAATTAAAGTTTACATTTCAATATTAGCAGGTGAACCCAAAGTTTTAGAACTCAAAATTCCGGGTTGGCAGTAATCGAACCTAAAATTTAGAATTAAAGTTCAATATATATTTTATTGATTTTATAGAACTAGATCGAAACATACTACCCACTGACCTTTTTAGAATCCCTGATCTATAGTGGGGTCTACAAATACATTTAGATTTATTTAATTCGACTTCAATGTAAGGTGAAATTTTATAAGCTGGCACTTGCGGGCTGCAGGCCGTGGCGGGAGGCCGTGGACGAGGGGAGGGGGGTGCTCGCAGGTCATTTTCAAAAATATCGACCCTTGGACTTCCGCTGACTCATAGCGTTGACTCAATATTTTGCTACTCATTAATAGTTTTTACTATAGTAAAAATAACAACAAATGAAAATAGAGCGTCCGTGGGTTCGTACTAATAGGATTGTCTATGGGTTTGGGACGGGTAGGCCGCGAAGAGGGAAGAGGGGTGACGTCGGTGCCTGATGTTTTATATATGACGAATACACAATTTCTACCTAAGGGCCAAATGTCAGCTACTAAAATTTGACCTATACGTACTTTGTATTGAAAAGATGTGTGAAGCCAAATTAATCAGTTTACCTTTTCTGAAGGTTTAAACAATCCACCAACTTATGTACAAAGCGGGTGTGATGCGAGAAATGGTGACTGCATCGCTATAGTCGTGTTAGCGTGACCAAGCACGTCTCCAATTATAGGCTTCAATAGGTTTCTACAAAGGTCAACTCGGAACTTAAGTCTTGGCATTCAGAGGCGAATCGTGGAGTTTATTTCTTATTTGTTTCTCTTGTGTGTTTAGGGTAAGAGCATGTTAATGCCCACATCGTGTCATGTCTGAGAGTCACGCGTTTTCACGATCAATACATTAATTCTGTTCATGTTGAGTTATTATTTAATTTTGAAAGATTTTTTTCATAATGCTCAAGTCCAGAATATATTAAAACCAAATTTTTTAAAACATATGAAATAATTTGTTTACGCAGACAGTCAGAAGTCATTTTATATTAACTATTAGGTGTTTTTTATTTTTTAATAGAATGAAATACTAAAATCATGTCATTAGATACAAATATAGCAAATGCTATGGTAACAGTTCTTCTGCAGACACGAAAACATGAAGACATTAAGGAGAAGGACGAAAGATGCAAGGCTCGTGCTCAAATCACGTACTGACATGGAAATCGATTTTTGTCGATCTTCTACGAAATGATTAGTGTTTGTCCGTCTGGAACCGTCAGAGTTGAAAAAGGTTCCGGTTCAACAGGCATTCACCATGTTTATCTGCAGCTATTGTAGAGCGTCTAAAATCCGGATCAGTTGGGACTGGGACCCATCCGGACTACTGATCTATCCGGATTTTCTTACTATCTTTAAACTCTTGTCTATTATTGATATTTCATTAACTATAATCTATTTTATTGCTTAGAGTATCGTGTAGGTTTAAAATAAACAAGGGATTATTACAAAATAGACGTCAGAAGGCTTAAAAAATACAAAAGAATTTAGTGAAAGATTGTACATACTAATACAAACCGCAATTAAATATACTGTATGATGCGGTTTAAATTGAGTTATGACGCATTTTTCCGGAATTAGTTTATCTTTCATTCATTTATAATTAAAGATATTTAAATATACTGAGTTTAAAGACACTTTATAATTCGAGCCACTATGGTTTGTAGGGGCGCCGAAGCCGTGCACACTGACACCACGATCCGGATTGACGAAACTTCGAACTTTTGACGTCCAGATTATTTACGCTCTAATATATATATATATATATATATATATATATATATATATATATATATATATATATATATATATATATAGCAGTATATGGCAGTATCTCCATCATCGGGCATCATTGACTGGGGGTTGTAGTATACTGCGAGCTGTGTGGACTTCCCGTTGTCACAAAGTGTTGTGTACCGTTATGTTCTATTTTCGGATTCACTGCACTGTGCGAAGCTTTTAAGTTTGTCTTGGGGTTAATTCTGTCTATAAGGTTGAATAATTTATCGTTTTTTAAATTTTATTTGTATTTGTTCGTTTATGATATTATTTTTATGTTTATAAATTTGTGGTTGTTCCCAGATTGTCATTTTGAGGCCTTTTTGTACTTTTTTTGTTAGGTGTACGTTTTCTAATGTGGGGAATGTTTGTTTTTGATGGCGTGTGTAGCTAAGGTTGAGTTATAAGCTTCAGGTTTGATGTACGCATTGAGGTGTTCTTGATATCTGTCTTTTAATTTCTTTTTTGTTTGCTATGTATATTTTATTACAGTCTGGGCATTCGATTTTGTATATTCCATTATTAAGTGTAGAACATATTGTTTCCGGTTGGTATTAAAAAATATATATAATTAGAATTAATCGAATATAGTTTCTACCGCCACAAGACACAATAAAGTCTGAAAGTACTCGACAAAATAATAATAGTATTGTTTCCAAAGCTTCGCTTCAAGCTCCCACAATATGGTGACAAATTAATTGACCGTTCTATCTAGCATCAATGAAAGTTAACAGTTGTAACGAATTTAAGCTATAATATACAATATAATATATAGAGTATAAAGCAAATATTGTATTATATCTTCCTTCCTATCCTGCGTCAGGTACGTTACCGTCATGAGTACGAGGACCAACAAAAAGGCTTCTTCGTTTCCAACAACAGTTTATTACCTAATTACTAATATTATTACTTTCATCAAAACCATGTTGAGGTGATAAGTAAGTCGAGGGGGAAGACTCCCCTTAACGATATCAGTGTAACTGAAGGAAAACAACTGACCATAAAAAAATGTAGTTTTACACGACGTTTAAAATATTATACACACATAAGCTTTCATCAAAGTTTGCACTTTACAGGGTGTGAATAACCACGAGGATTATTGCGTTTACTATCTACGAAGGCTGTAGGATGAGAGCGTGAATCTTCTCGAAGTTTCATCTACCACCAATGATATAAATAACTTTATATCCCCGTGATGTTTATAGTTTGCTGTGTCACAGTGTTAACATTATGTTACGGTTTCTTCTATAGGCTATATATTAGCGCCGAACCGCGAAAAAAGTAAATGAAAAATAGGTAATAGTTTCAATAGTTGCCGCGGGAGGTCAGCACTCTTCAGCGGACCGATAATAAGCTGCTGATTCTGATAAAAATGTATTTATGAGTCCCTAAATTAAAAAAATTTAATTTAAGAAAAGTAGTAGTCTTAGAGCGAGAGTCGAACATAAAGGGACCTCCGGCGACTTCCGATCGGCAAGCCTTCCCAAGGAAACCAGTGAACACCAGAGGTACACTAGTATATAACCTACCCACAACAGGTAGATATTTTAATAATCTATTATAACTTTATATAAATTCTAAATACTCACTCCATCCGCTGCCCTTTGAGGATTACTTGCCAAGAGTTCTTTGAAGGGGGAATATTATAAATTATATTTCTTTTTATAATACTAATCATCTCACTATTTAATTTTATTTATTTATTGTTAATTGTATTACAAATGACGTTTCTATAAAATCACACTGTAATCAATAAAGTAAACCTAACTCTGTATATCTTCACCCGTCGGCTTCTGGTTACTAACTAGAGATCTGTAACGTAGGGATGTATATGCCACAAATGCACATGTTTTAAACGTAGTCCGTTAGATTGACTCAATCATAACGCTTTCTCTAAAATACTTTAACCCACAAAAAGGTTTTTTAGTTGAACCTAATATAAAATGAATATGACAATGACAGTATCAATGTAAGAGTAAAAGCACTAGACGTAGAAGCAAAAACAGATGCACTGTACTTCCGTGACCGTGTGTGGAAATAAAGTAAACAACACAAGAGTAGAGATCTCACATGAAATATTCTCTGTAGAACAGATTACAGATAAAAGAAAAGTTTATTTGACTAATTTGCAAAAATATAAAACAACAGAATGGTATAAAAACATGAATTTTATTGTGACCGGAAGTTTGCTCAGTTAAGATATGGTTATGAACAAGTTATTCCTCGACGTAACGCTAATAAGAGTGACATGTCAATGCCGCAGATATTTACAAAAATGAGCCACACAGAGGTAAACGAGCCTGACAGCTTCCTCCCATGACATTGCAATATTTCATGGCTAACTGCACAGACAATGGAAATTTGCAAAACGTATTTAGGCACGTTTATGTAAAACCATGCGTTATTTACATACTGACGGAGTGGGTGTTCCTGTCCCCTCTCAGCTGGTGCAGTTCTGTGCAGAGCCACGAGTGTTCCTCTCAACCAGGCCCACTGAGAGGGGACAAAAGGGGAAATGCACAGGAGGCTGGGCTCCTGAGGGGGCTCGTGGATGTGCTACTAAAACTCTGCGTACTACTCCTGTAACTTCCAACCGACTGACGAGTGGTGGGGGAATTTAACTCTGCATTGAGTCTTTACAATGATTGTTTCATTCAAACAAAAGCTTTCTTTAAGAATCAACTGTTTCGCTCATTTCTTTAATATCTTACATAATATTGTCGTACATTGTATACAATTAGCAAATATTCTGATGGATGTGCTGCTAAAACTCTGCGTACTACTCCTGTTACTTCCAACTGACTGACGAGTGGTGGGGGAATTTAACTCTGCATTGAGTCTTTACAATGATTGTTTCAATCAAACAGAAGCTTTCTTTAAGAATCAACTGTTTCGCTCATTTCTTTAATATCTTACATAATATTGTCGTACATTGTATACAATTAGTAAATATTCTGATGGATGTGCTGCTAAAAGTCTGCGTACTACTCCTGTTACTTCCAACTGACTGACGAGTGGTGGGGGAATTTAACTCTACAGTGAGTCTTTACAATGATTGTTTCAATCAAACAAAAGCTTTCTTTAAGAATCAACTGTTTCGCTCATTTCTTTAATATCTTACATAATATTGTCGTACATTGTATACAATTAGCAAATATTCTGATGGATGTGCTGCTAAAAGTCTGCGTACTACTCCTGTTACTTCCAACTGACTGACGAGTGGTGGGGGAATTTAACTCTGCATTGAGTCTTTACAATGATTGTTTCAATCAAACAAAAGCTTTCTTTAAGAATCAACTGTTTCGCTCATTTCTTTAATATCTTACATAATATTGTCGTACATTGTATACAATTAGCAAATATTCTGATGGATGTGCTGCTAAAACTCTGCGTACTACTCCTGTTACTTCCAACTGACTGACGAGTGGTGGGGGAATTTAACTCTGCATTGAGTCTTTACAATGATTGTTTCAATCAAACAAAAGCTTTCTTTAAGAATCAACTGTTTCGCTCATTTCTTTAATATCTTACATAATATTGTCGTACATTGTATACAATTAGCAAATATTCTGATGGATGTGCTGCTAAAAGTCTGCGTACTACTCCTGTTACTTCCAACTGACTGACGAGTGGTGGGGGAATTTAACTCTACAGTGAGTCTTTACAATGATTGTTTCAATCAAACAAAAGCTTTCTTTAAGAATCAACTGTTTCGCTCATTTCTTTAATATCTTACATAATATTGTCGTACATTGTATACAATTAGCAAATATTCTGATGGATGTGCTGCTAAAAGTCTGCGTACTACTCCTGTAACTTCCAACCGACTGACGAGTGGTGGGGGAATTTAACTCTGCATTGAGTCTATACAATGATTGTTTCAATCAAACAAAAGCTTTCTTTAAGAATCAACTGTTTCGCTCATTTCTTTAATAATATCTTACATAATATTGTCGTACATTGTATACAATTAGCAAATATTCTGATGGATGTGCTGCTAAAAGTCTGCGTACTACTCCTGTTACTTCCAACTGACTGACGAGTGGTGGGGGAATTTAACTCTGCATTGAGTCCTTACAATGATTGTTTCAATCAAACAAAAGCTTTCTTTAAGAATCAACTGTTCCGCTCATTTCTTTAATATCTTACATAATATTGTCGTACATTGTATACAATTAGCAAATATTCTGATGGATGTGCTGCTAAAAGTCTGCGTACTACTCCTGTTACTTCCAACTGACTGACGAGTGGTGGGGGAATTTAACTCTAAAGTGAGTCTTCACAATGATTGTTTCAATCAAACAAAAGCTTTCTTTAAGAATCAACTGTTTCGCTCATTTCTTTAATATCTTACATAATATTGTCGTACATTGTATACAATTAGCAAATATTCTGATGGATGTGCTGCTAAAACTCTGCGTACTACTCCTGTAACTTCCAACTGACTGACGAGTGGTGGGGGAATTTAACTCTGCATTGAGTCTTTACAATGATTGTTTCAATCAAACAAAAGCTTTCTTTAAGAATCAACTGTTTCGCTCATTTCTTTAATATCTTACATAATATTGTCGTACATTGTATACAATTAGCAAATATTGTGATGGATGTGCTGCAAAAACTCTGCGTACTACTCCTGTTACTTCCAACTGACTGACGAGTGGTGGGGGAATTTAACTCTGCATTGAGTCTTTACAATGATTGTTTCAATCAAACAAAAGCTTTCTTTAAGAATCAACTGTTTCGCTCATTTCTTTAATATCTTACATAATATTGTCGTACATTGTATACAATTAGCAAATATTCTGATGGATGTGCTGCTAAAAGTCTGCGTACTACTCCTGTTACTTCCAACTGACTGACGAGTGGTGGGGGAATTTAACTCTACAGTGAGTCTTTACAATGATTGTTTCAATCAAACAAAAGCTTTCTTTAAGAATCAACTGTTTCGCTCATTTCTTTAATATCTTACATAATATTGTCGTACATTGTATACAATTAGCAAATATTCTGATGGATGTGCTGCTAAAAGTCTGCGTACTACTCCTGTAACTTCCAACCGACTGACGAGTGGTGGGGGAATTTAACTCTGCATTGAGTCTTTACAATGATTGTTTCAATCAAACAAAAGCTTTCTTTAAGAATCAACTGTTTCGCTCATTTCTTTAATAATATCTTACATAATATTGTCGTACATTGTATACAATTAGCAAATATTCTGATAGATGTGCTGCTAAAAGTCTGCGTACTACTCCTGTTACTTCCAACTGACTGACGAGTGGTGGGGGAATTTAACTCTGCATTGAGTCTTTACAATGATTGTTTCAATCAAACAAAAGCTTTCTTTAAGAATCAACTGTTCCGCTCATTTCTTTAATAATATCTTACATAATATTGTCGTACATTGTATACAATTAGCAAATATTCTGATGGATGTGCTGCTAAAACTCTGCGTAATACTCCTGTAACTTCCAACCGACTGACGAGTGGTGGGGCAATTTAACTCTGCATTGAGTCTTTACAATGATTGTTTCAATCAAACAAAAGCTTTCTTTAAGAATCGACTGTTTCGCTCATTTCTTTAATATCTTTTATAATATTGTCGTACATTGTATACAATTAGCAAATATTCTGATGGATGTGCTGCTAAAAGTCTGCGTACTACTCCTGTTACTTCCAACTGACTGACGAGTGGTGGGGGAATTTAACTCTGCATTGAGTCTTTACAATGATTGTTTCAATCAAACAAAAGCTTTCTTTAAGAATCAACTGTTTCGCTCATTTCTTTAATATCTTACATAATATTGTCGTACATTGTATACAATTAGCAAATATTGTGATGGATGTGCTGCTAAAAGTCTGCGTACTACTCCTGTAACTTCCAACCGACTGACGAGTGGTGGGGCAATTTAACTCTGCATTGAGTCTTTACAATGATTGTTTCAATCAAACAAAAGCTTTCTTTAAGAATCAACTGTTTCGCTCATTTCTTTAATATCTTACATAATATTGTCGTACATTGTATACAATTAGCAAATATTCTGATGGATGTGCTGCTAAAAGTCTGCGTACTACTCCTGTAACTTCCAACCGACTGACGAGTGGTGGGGGAATTTAACTCTGCATTGAGTCTTTACAATGATTGTTTCAATCAAACAAAAGCTTTCTTTAAGAATCAACTGTTTCGCTCATTTCTTTAATAATATCTTACATAATATTGTCGTACATTGTATACAATTAGCAAATATTCTGATGGATGTGCTGCTAAAAGTCTGCGTACTACTCCTGTTACTTCCAACTGACTGACGAGTGGTGGGGGAATTTAACTCTGCATTGAGTCTTTACAATGATTGTTTCAATCAAACAAAAGCTTTCTTTAAGAATCAACTGTTTCGCTCATTTCTTTAATATCTTACATAATATTGTCGTACATTGTATACAATTAGCAAATATTCTGATGGATGTGCTGCTAAAACTCTGCGTACTACTCCTGTTACTTCCAACCGACTGACGAGTGGTGGGGGAATTTAACTCTGCATTGAGTCTTTACAATGATTGTTTCAATCAAACAAAAGCTTTCTTTAAGAATCAACTGTTTCGCTCATTTCTTTAATATCTTACATAATATTGTCGTACATTGTATACAATTAGCAAATATTCTGATGGATGTGCTGCTAAAACTCTGCGTACTACTCCTGTTACTTCCAACTGACTGACGAGTGGTGGGGGAATTTAACTCTGCATTGAGTCTTTACAATGATTGTTTCAATCAAACAAAAGCTTTCTTTAAGAATCAACTGTTTCGCTCATTTCTTTAATATCATACATAATATTGTCGTACATTGTATACAATTAGTAATTATTCTGATGGATGTGCTGCTAAAAGTCTGCGTACTACTCCTGTTACTTCCAACTGACTGACGAGTGGTGGGGGAATTTAACTCTACAGTGAGTCTTTACAATGATTGTTTCAATCAAACAAAAGCTTTCTTTAAGAATCAACTGTTTCGCTCATTTCTTTAATATCTTACATAATATTGTCGTACATTGTATACAATTAGCAAATATTCTGATGGATGTGCTGCTAAAAGTCTGCGTACTACTCCTGTAACTTCCAACCGACTGACGAGTGGTGGGGGAATTTAACTCTGCATTGAGTCTTTACAATGATTGTTTCAATCAAACAAAAGCTTTCTTTAAGAATCAACTGTTTCGCTCATTTCTTTAATAATATCTTACATAATATTGTCGTACATTGTATACAATTAGCAAATATTCTGATGGATGTGCTGCTAAAAGTCTGCGTACTACTCCTGTTACTTCCAACTGACTGACGAGTGGTGGGGGAATTTAACTCTGCATTGAGTCTTTACAATGATTGTTTCAATCAAACAAAAGCTTTCTTTAAGAATCAACTGTTTCGCTCATTTCTTTAATATCTTACATAATATTGTCGTACATTGTATACAATTAGCAAATATTCTGATGGATGTGCTGCTAAAACTCTGCGTACTACTCCTGTTACTTCCAACTGACTGACGAGTGGTGGGGGAATTTAACTCTGCATTGAGTCTTTACAATGATTGTTTCAATCAAACAAAAGCTTTCTTTAAGAATCAACTGTTTCGCTCATTTCTTTAATATCTTACATAATATTGTCGTACATTGTATACAATTAGCAAATATTCTGATGGATGTGCTGCTAAAAGTCTGCGTACTACTCCTGTTACTTCCAACTGACTGACGAGTGGTGGGGGAATTTAACTCTACAGTGAGTCTTTACAATGATTGTTTCAATCAAACAAAAGCTTTCTTTAAGAATCAACTGTTTCGCTCATTTCTTTAATATCTTACATAATATTGTCGTACATTGTATACAATTAGCAAATATTCTGATGGATGTGCTGCTAAAAGTCTGCGTACTACTCCTGTAACTTCCAACCGACTGACGAGTGGTGGGGGAATTTAACTCTGCATTGAGTCTTTACAATGATTGTTTCAATCAAACAAAAGCTTTCTTTAAGAATCAACTGTTTCGCTCATTTCTTTAATAATATCTTACATAATATTGTCGTACATTGTATACAATTAGCAAATATTCTGATGGATGTGCTGCTAAAAGTCTGCGTACTACTCCTGTTACTTCCAACTGACTGACGAGTGGTGGGGGAATTTAACTCTGCATTGAGTCTTTACAATGATTGTTTCAATCAAACAAAAGCTTTCTTTAAGAATCAACTGTTCCGCTCATTTCTTTAATATCTTACATAATATTGTCGTACATTGTATACAATTAGCAAATATTCTGATGGATGTGCTGCTAAAAGTCTGCGTACTACTCCTGTTACTTCCAACTGACTGACGAGTGGTGGGGGAATTTAACTCTAAAGTGAGTCTTCACAATGATTGTTTCAATCAAACAAAAGCTTTCTTTAAGAATCAACTGTTTCGCTCATTTCTTTAATATCTTACATAATATTGTCGTACATTGTATACAATTAGCAAATATTCTGATGGATGTGCTGCTAAAACTCTGCGTACTACTCCTGTAACTTCCAACCGACTGACGAGTGGTGGGGGAATTTAACTCTGCATTGAGTCTTTACAATGATTGTTTCAATCAAACAAAAGCTTTCTTTAAGAATCAACTGTTTCGCTCATTTCTTTAATATCTTACATAATATTGTCGTACATTGTATACAATTAGCAAATATTGTGATGGATGTGCTGCTAAAACTCTGCGTACTACTCCTGTTACTTCCAACTGACTGACGAGTGGTGGGGGAATTTAACTCTGCATTGAGTCTTTACAATGATTGTTTCAATCAAACAAAAGCTTTCTTTAAGAATCAACTGTTTCGCTCATTTCTTTAATATCTTACATAATATTGTCGTACATTGTATACAATTAGCAAATATTCTGATGGATGTGCTGCTAAAAGTCTGGGTACTACTCCTGTAACTTCCAACCGACTGACGAGTGGTGGGGGAATTTAACTCTGCATTGAGTCTTTACAATGATTGTTTCAATCAAACAAAAGCTTTCTTTAAGAATCAACTGTTTCGCTCATTTCTTTAATAATATCTTACATAATATTGTCGTACATTGTATACAATTAGCAAATATTCTGATAGATGTGCTGCTAAAAGTCTGCGTACTACTCCTGTTACTTCCAACTGACTGACGAGTGGTGGGGGAATTTAACTCTGCATTGAGTCTTTACAATGATTGTTTCAATCAAACAAAAGCTTTCTTTAAGAATCAACTGTTCCGCTCATTTCTTTAATAATATCTTACATAATATTGTCGTACATTGTATACAATTAGCAAATATTCTGATGGATGTGCTGCTAAAACTCTGCGTAATACTCCTGTAACTTCCAACCGACTGACGAGTGGTGGGGCAATTTAACTCTGCATTGAGTCTTTACAATGATTGTTTCAATCAAACAAAAGCTTTCTTTAAGAATCGACTGTTTCGCTCATTTCTTTAATATCTTACATAATATTGTCGTACATTGTATACAATTAGCAAATATTCTGATGGATGTGCTGCTAAAAGTCTGCGTACTACTCCTGTTACTTCCAACTGACTGACGAGTGGTGGGGGAATTTAACTCTGCATTGAGTCTTTACAATGATTGTTTCAATCAAACAAAAGCTTTCTTTAAGAATCAACTGTTTCGCTCATTTCTTTAATATCTTACATAATATTGTCGTACATTGTATACAATTAGCAAATATTCTGATGGATGTGCTGCTAAAAGTCTGCGTACTACTCCTGTAACTTCCAACCGACTGACGAGTGGTGGGGCAATTTAACTCTGCATTGAGTCTTTACAATGATTGTTTCAATCAAACAAAAGCTTTCTTTAAGAATCAACTGTTTCGCTCATTTCTTTAATATCATACATAATATTGTCGTACATTGTATACAATTAGCAAATATTCTGATGGATGTGCTGCTAAAACTCTGCGTACTACTCCTGTAACTTCCAACCGACTGACGAGTGGTGGGGGAATTTAACTCTGCATTGAGTCTTTACAATGATTGTTTCAATCAAACAAAAGCTTTCTTTAAGAATCAACTGTTTCGCTCATTTCTTTAATATCTTACATAATATTGTCGTACATTGTATACAATTAGCAAATATTCTGATGGATGTGCTGCTAAAAGTCTGCGTACTACTCCTGTAACTTCCAACCGACTGACGAGTGGTGGGGGAATTTAACTCTGCATTGAGTCTTTACAATGATTGTTTCAATCAAACAAAAGCGTTCTTTAAGAATCAACTGTTTCGCTCATTTCTTTAATAATATCTTACATAATATTGTCGTACATTGTATACAATTAGCAAATATTCTGATGGATGTGCTGCTAAAAGTCTGCGTACTACTCCTGTAACTTCCAACCGACTGACGAGTGGTGGGGGAATTTAACTCTGCATTGAGTCTTTACAATGATTGTTTCAATCAAACAAAAGCTTTCTTTAAGAATCAACTGTTTCGCTCATTTCTTTAATATCTTACATAATATTGTCGTACATTGTATACAATTAGCAAATATTCTGATGGATGTGCTGCTAAAACTCTGCGTACTACTCCTGTAACTTCCAACCGACTGACGAGTGGTGGGGGAATTTAACACTGCATTGAGTCTTTACAATGATTGTTTCAATCAAACAAAAGCTTTCTTTAAGAATCAACTGTTTCGCTCATTTCTTTAATATCTTACATAATATTGTCGTACATTGTATACAATTAGCAAATCTTCTGATGGATGTGCTGCTAAAAGTCTGCGTACTACTCCTGTAACTTCCAACCGACTGACGAGTCGTGGGGCAATTTAACTCTGCATTGAGTCTTTACAATGATTGTTTCAATCAAACAAAAGCTTTCTTTAAGAATCAACTGTTTCGCTCATTTCTTTAATAATATCTTACATAATATTGTCGTACATTGTATACAATTAGCAAATATTCTGATGGATGTGCTGCTAAAAGTCTGCGTACTACTCCTGTTACTTCCAACTGACTGACGAGTGGTGGGGGAATTTAACTCTGCATTGAGTCTTTACAATGATTGTTTCAATCAAACAAAAGCTTTCTTTAAGAATCAACTGTTCCGCTCATTTCTTTAATATCTTACATAATATTGTCGTACATTGTATACAATTAGCAAATATTCTGATGGATGTGCTGCTAAAAGTCTGCGTACTACTCCTGTAACTTCCAACCGACTGACGAGTGGTGGGGGAATTTAACTCTGCATTGAGTCTTTACAATGATTGTTTCAATCAAACAAAAGCTTTCTTTAAGAATCAACTGTTTCGCTCATTTCTTTAATAATATCTTACATAATATTGTCGTACATTGTATACAATTAGCAAATATTCTGATGGATGTGCGGCTAAAAGTCTGCGTACTACTCCTGTAACTTCCAACCGACTGACGAGTGGTGGGGGAATTTAACTCTGCATTGAGTCTTTACAATGATTGTTTCAATCAAACAAAAGCTTTCTTTAAGAATCAACTGTTTCGCTCATTTCTTTAATATCTTACATAATATTGTCGTACATTGTATACAATTAGCAAATATTGTGATGGATGTGCTGCTAAAACTCTGCGTACTACTCCTGTTACTTCCAACTGACTGACGAGTGGTGGGGGAATTTAACTCTGCATTGAGTCTTTACAATGATTGTTTCAATCAAACAAAAGCTTTCTTTAAGAATCAACTGTTTCGCTCATTTCTTTAATATCTTACATAATATTGTCGTACATTGTATACAATTAGCAAATATTGTGATGGATGTGCTGCTAAAAGTCTGCGTACTACTCCTGTTACTTCCAACCGACTGACGAGTGGTGGGGGAATTTAACTCTGCATTGAGTCTTTACAATGATTGTTTCAATCAAACAAAAGCTTTCTTTAAGAGTCAACTGTTTCGCTCATTTCTTTAATATCTTACATAATATTGTCGTACATTGTATACAATTAGCAAATATTGTGATGGATGTGCTGCTAAAAGTCTGCGTACTACTCCTGTTACTTCCAACCGACTGACGAGTGGTGGGGGAATTTAACTCTGCATTGAGTCTTTACAATGATTGTTTCAATCAAACAAAAGCTTTCTTTAAGAATCAACTGTTTCGCTCATTTCTTTAATAATATCTTACATAATATTGTCGTACATTGTATACAATTAGCAAATATTCTGATGGATGTGCTGCTAAAAGTCTGCGTACTACTCCTGTAACTTCCAACCGACTGACGAGTGGTGGGGGAATTTAACTCTGCATTGAGTCTTTACAATGATTGTTTCAATCAAACAAAAGCTTTCTTTAAGAATCAACTGTTTCGCTCATTTCTTTAATAATATCTTACATAATATTGTCGTACATTGTATACAATTAGCAAATATTCTGATGGATGTGCTGCTAAAAGTCTGCGTACTACTCCTGTTACTTCCAACTGACTGACGAGTGGTGGGGGAATTTAACTCTACAGTGAGTCTTTACAATGATTGTTTCAATCAAACAAAAGCTTTCTTTAAGAATCAACTGTTTCGCTCATTTCTTTAATATCTTACATAATATTGTCGTACATTGTATACAATTAGCAAATATTCTGATGGATGTGCTGCTAAAAGTCTGCGTACTACTCCTGTAACTTCCAACCGACTGACGAGTGGTGGGGCAATTTAACTCTGCATTGAGTCTTTACAATGATTGTTTCAATCAAACAAAAGCTTTCTTTAAGAATCAACTGTTTCGCTCATTTCTTTAATATCTTACATAATATTGTGGTACATTGTATACAATTAGCATATATTGTGATGGATGTGCTGCTAAAAGTCTGCGTACTACTCCTGTAACTTCCAACCGACTGACGAGTGGTGGGGGAATTTAACTCTGCATTGAGTCTTTACAATGATTGTTTCAATCAAACTAAAGCTTTCATTAAGAATCAACTGTTTCGCTCATTTCTTTAATAATATCTTACATAATATTGTCGTACATTGTATACAATTAGCAAATATTCTGATGGATGTGCTGCTAATAGTCTGCGTACTACTCCTGTAACTTCCAACCGACTGACGAGTGGTGGGGGAATTTAACTCTGCATTGAGTCTTTACAATGATTGTTTCAATCAAACAAAAGCTTTCTTTAAGAATCAACTGTTTCGCTCATTTCTTTAATATCTTACATAATATTGTCGTACATTGTATACAATTAGCAAATATTCTGATGGATGTGCTGCTAAAAGTCTGCGTACTACTCCTGTAACTTCCAACCGACTGACGAGTGGTGGGGGAATTTAACTCTGCATTGAGTCTTTACAATGATTGTTTCAATCAAACAAAAGCTTTCTTTAAGAATCAACTGTTTCGCTCATTTCTTTAATATCTTACATAATATTGTCGTACATTGTATACAATTAGCAAATATTCTGATGGATGTGCTGCTAAAAGTCTGCGTACTACTCCTGTAACTTCCAACCGACTGACGAGTGGTGGGGGAATTTAACTCTGCATTGAGTCTTTACAATGATTGTTTCAATCAAACAAAAGCTTTCTTTAAGAATCAACTGTTTCGCTCATTTCTTTAATAATATCTTACATAATATTGTCGTACATTGTATACAATTAGCAAATATTCTGATGGATGTGCTGCTAAAACTCTGCGTACTACTCCTGTAACTTCCAACCGACTGACGAGTGGTGGGGGAATTTAACTCTGCATTGAGTCTTTACAATGATTGTTTCAATCAAACAAAAGCTTTCTTTAAGAATCAACTGTTTCGCTCATTTCTTTAATAATATCTTACATAATATTGTCGTACATTGTATACAATTAGCAAATATTCTGATGGATGTGCTGCTAAAAGTCTGCGTACTACTCCTGTTACTTCCAACTGACTGACGAGTGGTGGGGGAATTTAACTCTGCATTGAGTCTTTACAATGATTGTTTCAATCAAACAAAAGCTTTCTTTAAGAATCAACTGTTTCGCTCATTTCTTTAATATCTTACATAATATTGTCGTACATTGTATACAATTAGCAAATATTCTGATAGATGTGCTGCTAAAAGTCTGCGTACTACTCCTGTTACTTCCAACTGACTGACGAGTGGTGGGGCAATTTAACTCTACAGTGAGTCTTTACAATGATTGTTTCAATCAAACAAAAGCTTTCTTTAAGAATCAACTGTTTCCCTCATTTCTTTAATAATATCTTACATAATATTGTCGTACATTGTATACAATTAGCAAATATTCTGATGGATGTGCTGCTAAAAGTCTGCGTACTACTCCTGTTACTTCCAACTGACTGACGAGTGGTGGGGGAATTTAATTCTGCATTGAGTCTTTACAATGATTGTTTCAATCAAACAAAAGCTTTCTTTAAGAATCAACTGTTTCCCTCATTTCTTTAATAATATCTTACATAATATTGTCGTACATTGTATACAATTAGCAAATATTCTGATGGATGTGCTGCTAAAAGTCTGCGTACTACTCCTGTTACTTCCAACTGACTGACGAGTGGTGGGGGAATTTAACTCTACAGTGAGTCTTTACAATGATTGTTTCAATCAAACAAAAGCTTTCTTTAAGAATCAACTGTTTCGCTCATTTCTTTAATATCTTACATAATATTGTCGTACATTGTATACAATTAGCAAATATTCTGATGGATGTGCTGCTAAAACTCTGCGTACTACTCCTGTAACTTCCAACTGACTGACGAATGGTGGGGGAATTTAACTCTACAGTGAGTCTTTACAATGATTGTTTCAATCAAACAAAAGCTTTCTTTAAGAATCAACTGTTTCGCTCATTTCTTTAATTTCTTACATAATATTGTCGTACATTGTATACAATTAGCAAATATTCTGATGGATGTGCTGCTAAAAGTCTGCGTACTACTCCTGTTACTTCCAACTGACTGACGAGTGGTGGGGGAATTTAACTCTGCATTGAGTCTTTACAATGATTGTTTCAATCAAACAAAAGCTTTCTTTAAGAATCAACTGTTTCGCTCATTTCTTTAATAATATCTTACATAATATTGTCGTACATTGTATACAATTAGCAAATATTCTGATGGATGTGCTGCTAAAACTCTGCGTACTACTCCTGTAACTTCCAACCGACTGACGAGTGGTGGGGGAATTTAACTCTGCATTGAGTCTTTACAATGATTGTTTCAATCAAACAAAAGCTTTCATTAAGAATCAATTTTTTCGCTCATTTCTTTAATATCTTACATAATATTGTCGTACATTGTATACAATTAGCAAATATTCTGATGGATGTGCTGCTAAAAGTCTGCGTACTACTCCTGTAACTTCCAACCGACTGACGAGTGGTGGGGCAATTTAACTCTGCATTGAGTCTTTACAATGATTGTTTCAATCAAACAAAAGCTTTCTTTAAGAATCAACTGTTTCGCTCATTTCTTTAATATCTTACATAATATTGTCGTACATTGTATACAATTAGCAAATATTCTGATGGATGTGCTGCTAAAAGTCTGCGTACTACTCCTATTACTTCCAACTGACTGACGAGTGGTGGGGGAATTTAACTCTGCATTGAGTCTTTACAATGATTGTTTCAATCAAACAAAAGCTTTCTTTAAGAATCAACTGTTTCCCTCATTTCTTTAATAATATCTTACATAATATTGTCGTACATTGTATACAATTAGCAAATATTCTGATGGATGTGCTGCTAAAAGTCTGCGTACTACTCCTGTTACTTCCAACTGACTGACGAGTGGTGGGGGAATTTAATTCTGCATTGAGTCTTTACAATGATTGTTTCAATCAAACAAAAGCTTTCTTTAAGAATCAACTGTTTCCCTCATTTCTTTAATAATATCTTACATAATATTGTCGTACATTGTATACAATTAGCAAATATTCTGATGGATGTGCTGCTAAAAGTCTGCCTACTACTCCTGTTACTTCCAACTGACTGACGAGTGGTGGGGGAATTTAACTCTACAGTGAGTCTTTACAATGATTGTTTCAATCAAACAAAAGCTTTCTTTAAGAATCAACTGTTTCGCTCATTTCTTTAATATCTTACATAATATTGTCGTACATTGTATACAATTAGCAAATATTCTGATGGATGTGCTGCTAAAACTCTGCGTACTACTCCTGTAACTTCCAACTGACTGACGAATGGTGGGGGAATTTAACTCTACAGCGAGTCTTTACAATGATTGTTTCAATCAAACAAAAGCTTTCTTTAAGAATCAACTGTTTCGCTCATTTCTTTAATTTCTTACATAATATTGTCGTACATTGTATACAATTAGCAAATATTCTGATGGATGTGCTGCTAAAAGTCTGCGTACTACTCCTGTTACTTCCAACTGACTGACGAGTGGTGGGGGAATTTAACTCTGCATTGAGTCTTTACAATGATTGTTTCAATCAAACAAAAGCTTTCTTTAAGAATCAACTGTTTCGCTCATTTCTTTAATAATATCTTACATAATATTGTCGTACATTGTATACAATTAGCAAATATTCTGATGGATGTGCTGCTAAAACTCTGCGTACTACTCCTGTAACTTCCAACCGACTGACGAGTGGTGGGGGAATTTAACTCTGCATTGAGTCTTTACAATG
Organism: Prosapia bicincta; assembly: GCA_036971475.1. Taxonomy (NCBI): domain Eukaryota; kingdom Metazoa; phylum Arthropoda; class Insecta; order Hemiptera; family Cercopidae; genus Prosapia; species Prosapia bicincta. The sequence goes on along the minus strand of JBAIZL010000079.1, from coordinate 317,645 downwards.
ATTGTTTCAATCAAACAAAAGCTTTCTTTAAGAATCAATTTTTTCGCTCATTTCTTTAATATCTTACATAATATTGTCGTACATTGTATACAATTAGCAAATATTCTGATGGATGTGCTGCTAAAAGTCTGCGTACTACTCCTGTAACTTCCAACCGACTGACGAGTGGTGGGGCAATTTAACTCTGCATTGAGTCTTTACAATGATTGTTTCAATCAAACAAAAGCTTTCTTTAAGAATCAACTGTTTCGCTCATTTCTTTAATATCTTACATAATATTGTCGTACATTGTATACAATTAGCAAATATTCTGATGGATGTGCTGCTAAAACTCTGCGTACTACTCCTGTTACTTCCAACTGACTGACGAGTGGTGGGGCAATTTAACTCTACAGTGAGTCTTTACAATGATTGTTTCAATCAAACAAAAGCTTTCTTTAAGAATCAACTGTTTCGCTCATTTCTTTAATATCTTACATAATATTGTCGTACATTGTATACAATTAGCAAATATTGTGATGGATGTGCTGCTAAAACTCTGCGTACTACTCCTGTAACTTCCAACCGACTGACGAGTGGTGGGGCAATTTAACTCTGCATTGAGTCTTTACAATGATTGTTTCAATCAAACAAAAGCTTTCTTTAAGAATCAACTGTTTCGCTCATTTCTTTAATATCTTACATAATATTGTCGTACATTGTATACAATTAGCAAATATTCTGATGGATGTGCTGCTAAAAGTCTGCGTACTACTCCTGTAACTTCCAACCGACTGACGAGTGGTGGGGGAATTTAACTCTGCATTGAGTCTTTACAATGATTGTTTCAATCAAACAAAAGCTTTCATTAAGAATCAACTGTTTCGCTCATTTCTTTAATAATATCTTACATAATATTGTCGTACATTGTATACAATTAGCAAATATTCTGATGGATGTGCTGCTAAAACTCTGCGTACTACTCCTGTAACTTCCAACCGACTGACGAGTGGTGGGGGAATTTAACTCTGCATTGAGTCTTTACAATGATTGTTTCAATCAAACAAAAGCTTTCTTTAAGAATCAACTGTTTCGCTCATTTCTTTAATAATATCTTACATTATATTGTCGTACATTGTATACAATTAGCAAATATTCTGATGGATGTGCTGCTAAAAGTCTGCGTATTACTCCTGTTACTTCCAACTGACTGACGAGTGGTGGGGGAATTTAACTCTGCATTGAGTCTTTACAATGATTGTTTCAATCAAACAAAAGCTTTCATTAAGAATCAACTGTTTCGCTCATTTCTTTAATAATATCTTACATAATATTGTCGTACATTGTATACAATTAGCAAATATTCTGATGGATGTGCTGCTAAAAGTCTGCGTACTACTCCTGTAACTTCCAACCGACTGACGAGTGGTGGGGCAATTTAACTCTGCATTGAGTCTTTACAATGATTGTTTCAATCAAACAAAAGCTTTCTTTAAGAATCAACTGTTTCGCTCATTTCTTTATATCTTACATAATATTGTCGTACATTGTATACAATTAGCAAATATTCTGATGGATGTGCTGCTAAAAGTCTGCGTACTACTCCTGTAACTTCCAACCGACTGACGAGTGGTGGGGCAATTTAACTCTGCATTGAGTCTTTACAATGATTGTTTCAATCAAACAAAAGCTTTCTTTAAGAATCAACTGTTTCGCTCATTTCTTTAATATCTTACATAATATTGTCGTACATTGTATACAATTAGCAAATATTCTGATGGATGTGCTGCTAAAAGTCTGCGTACTACTCCTGTAACTTCCAACCGACTGACGAGTGGTGGGGGAATTTAACTCTGCATTGAGTCTTTACAATGATTGTTTCAATCAAACAAAAGCTTTCTTTAAGAATCAACTGTTTCGCTCATTTCTTTAATAATATCTTACATAATATTGTCGTACATTGTATACAATTAGCAAATATTCTGATGGATGTGCTGCTAAAAGTCTGCGTACTACTCCTGTTACTTCCAACTGACTGACGAGTGGTGGGGGAATTTAACTCTACAGTGAGTCTTTACAATGATTGTTTCAATGAAACAAAAGCTTTCTTTAAGAATCAACTGTTTCGCTCATTTCTTTAATATCTTACATAATATTGTCGTACATTGTATACAATTAGCAAATATTCTGATGGATGTGCTGCTAAAAGTCTGCGTACTACTCCTGTAACTTCCAACCGACTGACGAGTGGTGGGGGAATTTAACTCTGCATTGAGTCTTTACAATGATTGTTTCAATCAAACAAAAGCTTTCTTTAAGAATCAACTGTTTCGCTCATTTCTTTAATATCTTACATAATATTGTCGTACATTGTATACAATTAGCAAATATTGTGATGGATGTGCTGCTAAAACTCTGCGTACTACTCCTGTAACTTCCAACCGACTGACGAGTGGTGGGGCAATTTAACTCTGCATTGAGTCTTTACAATGATTGTTTCAATCAAACAAAAGCTTTCTTTAAGAATCAACTGTTTCGCTCATTTCTTTAATATCTTACATAATATTGTCGTACATTGTATACAATTAGCAAATATTCTGATGGATGTGCTGCTAAAAGTCTGCGTACTACTCCTGTAACTTCCAACCGACTGACGAGTGGTGGGGGAATTTAACTCTGCATTGAGTCTTTACAATGATTGTTTCAATCAAACAAAAGCTTTCATTAAGAATCAACTGTTTCGCTCATTTCTTTAATAATATCTTACATAATATTGTCGTACATTGTATACAATTAGCAAATATTCTGATGGATGTGCTGCTAAAACTCTGCGTACTACTCCTGTAACTTCCAACCGACTGACGAGTGGTGGGGGAATTTAACTCTGCATTGAGTCTTTACAATGATTGTTTCAATCAAACAAAAGCTTTCTTTAAGAATCAACTGTTTCGCTCATTTCTTTAATAATATCTTACATTATATTGTCGTACATTGTATACAATTAGCAAATATTCTGATGGATGTGCTGCTAAAAGTCTGCGTATTACTCCTGTTACTTCCAACTGACTGACGAGTGGTGGGGGAATTTAACTCTGCATTGAGTCTTTACAATGATTGTTTCAATCAAACAAAAGCTTTCATTAAGAATCAACTGTTTCGCTCATTTCTTTAATAATATCTTACATAATATTGTCGTACATTGTATACAATTAGCAAATATTCTGATGGATGTGCTGCTAAAAGTCTGCGTACTACTCCTGTAACTTCCAACCGACTGACGAGTGGTGGGGCAATTTAACTCTGCATTGAGTCTTTACAATGATTGTTTCAATCAAACAAAAGCTTTCTTTAAGAATCAACTGTTTCGCTCATTTCTTTATATCTTACATAATATTGTCGTACATTGTATACAATTAGCAAATATTCTGATGGATGTGCTGCTAAAAGTCTGCGTACTACTCCTGTAACTTCCAACCGACTGACGAGTGGTGGGGCAATTTAACTCTGCATTGAGTCTTTACAATGATTGTTTCAATCAAACAAAAGCTTTCTTTAAGAATCAACTGTTTCGCTCATTTCTTTAATATCTTACATAATATTGTCGTACATTGTATACAATTAGCAAATATTCTGATGGATGTGCTGCTAAAAGTCTGCGTACTACTCCTGTAACTTCCAACCGACTGACGAGTGGTGGGGGAATTTAACTCTGCATTGAGTCTTTACAATGATTGTTTCAATCAAACAAAAGCTTTCTTTAAGAATCAACTGTTTCGCTCATTTCTTTAATAATATCTTACATAATATTGTCGTACATTGTATACAATTAGCAAATATTCTGATGGATGTGCTGCTAAAAGTCTGCGTACTACTCCTGTTACTTCCAACTGACTGACGAGTGGTGGGGGAATTTAACTCTACAGTGAGTCTTTACAATGATTGTTTCAATGAAACAAAAGCTTTCTTTAAGAATCAACTGTTTCGCTCATTTCTTTAATATCTTACATAATATTGTCGTACATTGTATACAATTAGCAAATATTCTGATGGATGTGCTGCTAAAAGTCTGCGTACTACTCCTGTAACTTCCAACCGACTGACGAGTGGTGGGGGAATTTAACTCTGCATTGAGTCTTTACAATGATTGTTTCAATCAAACAAAAGCTTTCATTAAGAATCAACTGTTTCGCTCATTTCTTTAATAATATCTTACATAATATTGTCGTACATTGTATACAATTAGCAAATATTCTGATGGATGTGCTGCTAAAAGTCTGCGTACTACTCCTGTAACTTCCAACCGACTGACGAGTGGTGGGGCAATTTAACTCTGCATTGAGTCTTTACAATGATTGTTTCAATCAAACAAAAGCTTTCTTTAAGAATCAACTGTTTCGCTCATTTCTTTAATATCTTACATAATATTGTCGTACATTGTATACAATTAGCAAATATTCTGATGGATGTGCTGCTAAAAGTCTGCGTACTACTCCTGTAACTTCCAACCGACTGACGAGTGGTGGGGGAATTTAACTCTGCATTGAGTCTTTACAATGATTGTTTCAATCAAACAAAAGCTTTCATTAAGAATCAACTGTTTCGCTCATTTCTTTAATAATATCTTACATAATATTGTCGTACATTGTATACAATTAGCAAATATTCTGATGGATGTGCTGCTAAAACTCTGCGTACTACTCCTGTAACTTCCAACCGACTGACGAGTGGTGGGGGAATTTAACTCTGCATTGAGTCTTTACAATGATTGTTTCAATCAAACAAAAGCTTTCTTTAAGAATCAACTGTTTCGCTCATTTCTTTAATAATATCTTACATAATATTGTCGTACATTGTATACAATTAGCAAATATTCTGATGGATGTGCTGCTAAAAGTCTGCGTACTACTCCTGTTACTTCCAACTGACTGACGAGTGGTGGGGGAATTTAACTCTACAGTGAGTCTTTACAATGATTGTTTCAATCAAACAAAAGCTTTCTTTAAGAATCAACTGTTTCGCTCATTTCTTTAATATCTTACATAATATTGTCGTACATTGTATACAATTAGCAAATATTCTGATGGATGTGCTGCTAAAAGTCTGCGTACTACTACTGTAACTTCCAACCGACTGACGAGTGGTGGGGGAATTTAACTCTGCATTGAGTCTTTACAATGATTGTTTCAATCAAACAAAAGCTTTCATTAAGAATCAACTGTTTCGCTCATTTCTTTAATAATATCTTACATAATATTGTCGTACATTGTATACAATTAGCAAATATTCTGATGGATGTGCTGCTAAAAGTCTGCGTACTACTCCTGTAACTTCCAACCGACTGACGAGTGGTGGGGCAATTTAACTCTGCATTGAGTCTTTACAATGATTGTTTCAATCAACAAAAGCTTTCTTTAAGAATCAACTGTTTCGCTCATTTCTTTAATATCTTACATAATATTGTCGTACATTGTATACAATTAGCAAATATTCTGATGGATGTGCTGCTAAAAGTCTGCGTACTACTCCTGTAACTTCCAACCGACTGACGAGTGGTGGGGGAATTTAACTCTGCATTGAGTCTTTACAATGATTGTTTCAATCAAACAAAAGCTTTCATTAAGAATCAACTGTTTCGCTCATTTCTTTAATAATATCTTACATAATATTGTCGTACATTGTATACAATTAGCAAATATTCTGATGGATGTGCTGCTAAAAGTCTGCGTACTACTCCTGTTACTTCCAACTGACTGACGAGTGGTGGGGGAATTTAACTCTGCATTGAGTCTTTACAATGATTGTTTCAATCAAACAAAAGCTTACATTAAGAATCAACTGTTTCGCTCATTTCTTTAATAATATCTTACATAATATTGTCGTACATTGTATACAATTAGCAAATATTCTGATGGATGTGCTGCTAAAAGTCTGCGTACTACTCCTGTAACTTCCAACCGACTGACGAGTGGTGGGGCAATTTAACTCTGCCTTGAGTCTTTACAATGATTGTTTCAATCAAACAAAAGCTTTCTTTAAGAATCAACTGTTTCGCTCATTTCTTTAATATCTTACATAATATTGTCGTACATTGTATACAATTAGCAAATATTCTGATGGATGTGCTGCTAAAAGTCTGCGTACTACTCCTGTAACTTCCAACCGACTGACGAGTGGTGGGGCAATTTAACTCTGCATTGAGTCTTTACAATGATTGTTTCAATCAAACAAAAGCTTTCTTTAAGAATCAACTGTTTCGCTCATTTCTTTAATATCTTACATAATATTGTCGTACATTGTATACAATTAGCAAATATTCTGATGGATGTGCTGCTAAAAGTCTGCGTACTACTCCTGTAACTTCCAACCGACTGACGAGTGGTGGGGGAATTTAACTCTGCATTGAGTCTTTACAATGATTGTTTCAATCAAACAAAAGCTTTCTTTAAGAATCAACTGTTTCGCTCATTTCTTTAATAATATCTTACATAATATTGTCGTACATTGTATACAATTAGCAAATATTCTGATGGATGTGCTGCTAAAAGTCTGCGTACTACTCCTGTTACTTCCAACTGACTGACGAGTGGTGGGGGAATTTAACTCTACAGTGAGTCTTTACAATGATTGTTTCAATCAAACAAAAGCTTTCTTTAAGAATCAACTGTTTCGCTCATTTCTTTAATATCTTACATAATATTGTCGTACATTGTATACAATTAGCAAATATTCTGATGGATGTGCTGCTAAAAGTCTGCGTACTACTCCTGTAACTTCCAACCGACTGACGAGTGGTGGGGGAATTTAACTCTGCATTGAGTCTTTACAATGATTGTTTCAATCAAACAAAAGCTTTCATTAAGAATCAACTGTTTCGCTCATTTCTTTAATAATATCTTACATAATATTGTCGTACATTGTATACAATTAGCAAATATTCTGATGGATGTGCTGCTAAAAGTCTGCGTACTACTCCTGTTACTTCCAACTGACTGACGAGTGGTGGGGGAATTTAACTCTGCATTGAGTCTTTACAATGATTGTTTCAATCTAACAAAAGCTTTCTTTAAGAATCAACTGTTTCGCTCATTTCTTTAATAATATCTTACATAATATTGTCGTACATTGTATACAATTAGCAAATATTCTGATGGATGTGCTGCTAAAACTCTGCGTACTACTCCTGTAACTTCCAACCGACTGACGAGTGGTGGGGGAATTTAACTCTGCATTGAGTCTTTACAATGATTGTTTCAATCAAACAAAAGCTTTCTTTAAGAATCAACTGTTTCGCTCATTTCTTTAATATCTTACATAATATTGTCGTACATTGTATACAATTAGCAAATATTCTGATGGATGTGCTGCTAAAACTCTGCGTACTACTCCTGTAACTTCCAACCGACTGACGAGTGGTGGGGGAATTTAACTCTGCATTGAGTCTTTACAATGATTGTTTCAATCAAACAAAAGCTTTCTTTAAGAATCAACTGTTTCGCTCATTTCTTTAATATCTTACATAATATTGCCGTACATTGTATACAATTAGCAAATATTCTGATGGATGTGCTGCTAAAACTCTGCGTACTACTCCTGTTACTTCCAACTGACTGACGAGTGGTGGGGCAATTTAACTCTACAGTGAGTCTTTACAATGATTGTTTCAATCAAACAAAAGCTTTCTTTAAGAATCAACTGTTTCGCTCATTTCTTTAATATCTTACATAATATTGTCGTACATTGTATACAATTAGCAAATATTGTGATGGATGTGCTGCTAAAACTCTGCGTACTACTCCTGTAACTTCCAACCGACTGACGAGTGGTGGGGGAATTTAACTCTACAGTGAGTCTTTACAATGATTGTTTCAATCAAACAAAAGCTTTCTTTAAGAATCAACTGTTTCGCTCATTTCTTTAATATCTTACATAATATTGTCGTACATTGTATACAATTAGCAAATATTCTGATGGATGTGCTGCTAAAACTCTGCGTACTACTCCTGTAACTTCCAACTGACTGACGAATGGTGGGGGAATTTAACTCTACAGTGAGTCTTTACAATGATTGTTTCAATCAAACAAAAGCTTTCTTTAAGAATCAACTGTTTCGCTCATTTCTTTAATTTCTTACATAATATTGTCGTACATTGTATACAATTAGCAAATATTCTGATGGATGTGCTGCTAAAAGTCTGCGTACTACTCCTGTTACTTCCAACTGACTGACGAGTGGTGGGGGAATTTAACTCTGCATTGAGTCTTTACAATGATTGTTTCAATCAAACAAAAGCTTTCTTTAAGAATCAACTGTTTCGCTCATTTCTTTAATAATATCTTACATAATATTGTCGTACATTGTATACAATTAGCAAATATTCTGATGGATGTGCTGCTAAAACTCTGCGTACTACTCCTGTAACTTCCAACCGACTGACGAGTGGTGGGGGAATTTAACTCTGCATTGAGTCTTTACAATGATTGTTTCAATCAAACAAAAGCTTTCTTTAAGAATCAACTGTTTCGCTCATTTCTTTAATATCTTACATAATATTGTCGTACATTGTATACAATTAGCAAATATTCTGATGGATGTGCTGCTAAAAGTCTGCGTACTACTCCTGTAACTTCCAACCGACTGACGAGTGGTGGGGCAATTTAACTCTGCATTGAGTCTTTACAATGATTGTTTCAATCAAACAAAAGCTTTCTTTAAGAATCAACTGTTTCGCTCATTTCTTTAATATCTTACATAATATTGTCGTACATTGTATACAATTAGCAAATATTCTGATGGATGTGCTGCTAAAACTCTGCGTACTACTCCTGTTACTTCCAACTGACTGACGAGTGGTGGGGCAATTTAACTCTACAGTGAGTCTTTACAATGATTGTTTCAATCAAACAAAAGCTTTCTTTAAGAATCAACTGTCTCGCTCATTTCTTTAATATCTTACATAATATTGTCGTACATTGTATACAATTAGCAAATATTCTGATGGATGTGCTGCTAAAACTCTGCGTACTACTCCTGTAACTTCCAACCGACTGACGAGTGGTGGGGCAATTTAACTCTGCATTGAGTCTTTACAATGATTGTTTCAATCAAACAAAAGCTTTCTTTAAGAATCAACTGTTTCGATCATTTCTTTAATAATATCTTACATAATATTGTCGTACATTGTATACAATTAGCAAATATTCTGATGGATGTGCTGCTAAAAGTCTGCGTACTACTCCTGTTACTTCCAACTGACTGACGAGTGGTGGGGGAATTTAACTCTACAGTGAGTCTTTACAATGATTGTTTCAATCAAACAAAAGCTTTCTTTAAGAATCAACTGTTTCGCTCATTTCTTTAATATCTTACATAATATTGTCGTACATTGTATACAATTAGCAAATATTCTGATGGATGTGCTGCTAAAAGTCTGCGTGCTACTACTGTAACTTCCAACCGACTGACGAGTGGTGGGGGAATTTAACTCTGCATTGAGTCTTTACAATGATTGTTTCAATCAAACAAAAGCTTTCATTAAGAATCAACTGTTTCGCTCATTTCTTTAATAATATCTTACATAATATTGTCGTACATTGTATACAATTAGCAAATATTCTGATGGATGTGCTGCTAAAAGTCTGCGTACTACTCCTGTAACTTCCAACCGACTGACGAGTGGTGGGGCAATTTAACTCTGCATTGAGTCTTTACAATGATTGTTTCAATCAAACAAAAGCTTTCTTTAAGAATCAACTGTTTCGCTCATTTCTTTAATATCTTACATAATATTGTCGTACATTGTATACAATTAGCAAATATTCTGATGGATGTGCTGCTAAAAGTCTGCGTACTACTCCTGTAACTTCCAACCGACTGACGAGTGGTGGGGGAATTTAACTCTGCATTGAGTCTTTACAATGATTGTTTCAATCAAACAAAAGCTTTCATTAAGAATCAACTGTTTCGCTCATTTCTTTAATAATATCTTACATAATATTGTCGTACATTGTATACAATTAGCAAATATTCTGATGGATGTGCTGCTAAAAGTCTGCGTACTACTCCTGTTACTTCCAACTGACTGACGAGTGGTGGGGGAATTTAACTCTGCATTGAGTCTTTACAATGATTGTTTCAATCAAACAAAAGCTTTCATTAAGAATCAACTGTTTCGCTCATTTCTTTAATAATATCTTACATAATATTGTCGTACATTGTATACAATTAGCAAATATTCTGATGGATGTGCTGCTAAAAGTCTGCGTACTACTCCTGTAACTTCCAACCGACTGACGAGTGGTGGGGCAATTTAACTCTGCATTGAGTCTTTACAATGATTGTTTCAATCAAACAAAAGCTTTCTTTAAGAATCAACTGTTTCGCTCATTTCTTTAATATCTTACATAATATTGTCGTACATTGTATACAATTAGCAAATATTCTGATGGATGTGCTGCTAAAAGTCTGCGTACTACTCCTGTAACTTCCAACCGACTGACGAGTGGTGGGGCAATTTAACTCTGCATTGAGTCTTTACAATGATTGTTTCAATCAAACAAAAGCTTTCTTTAAGAATCAACTGTTTCGCTCATTTCTTTAATATCTTACATAATATTGTCGTACATTGTATACAATTAGCAAATATTCTGATGGATGTGCTGCTAAAAGTCTGCGTACTACTCCTGTAACTTCTAACCGACTGACGAGTGGTGGGGGAATTTAACTCTGCATTGAGTCTTTACAATGATTGTTTCAATCAAACAAAAGCTTTCTTTAAGAATCAACTGTTTCGCTCATTTCTTTAATAATATCTTACATAATATTGTCGTACATTGTATACAATTAGCAAATATTCTGATGGATGTGCTGCTAAAAGTCTGCGTACTACTCCTGTTACTTCCAACTGACTGACGAGTGGTGGGGGAATTTAACTCTACAGTGAGTCTTTACAATGATTGTTTCAATCAAACAAAAGCTTTCTTTAAGAATCAACTGTTTCGCTCATTTCTTTATTATCTTACATAATATTGTCGTACATTGTATACAATTAGCAAATATTCTGATGGATGTGCTGCTAAAAGTCTGCGTACTACTCCTGTAACTTCCAACCGACTGACGAGTGGTGGGGGAATTTAACTCTGCATTGAGTCTTTACAATGATTGTTTCAATCAAACAAAAGCTTTCATTAAGAATCAACTGTTTCGCTCATTTCTTTAATAATATCTTACATAATATTGTCGTACATTGTATACAATTAGCAAATATTCTGATGGATGTGCTGCTAAAAGTCTGCGTACTACTCCTGTTACTTCCAACTGACTGACGAGTGGTGGGGGAATTTAACTCTGCATTGAGTCTTTACAATGATTGTTTCAATCAAACAAAAGCTTTCTTTAAGAATCAACTGTTTCGCTCATTTCTTTAATAATATCTTACATAATATTGTCGTACATTGTATACAATTAGCAAATATTCTGATGGATGTGCTGCTAAAACTCTGCGTACTACTCCTGTAACTTCCAACCGACTGACGAGTGGTGGGGGAATTTAACTCTGCATTGAGTCTTTACAATGATTGTTTCAATCAAACAAAAGCTTTCTTTAAGAATCAACTGTTTCGCTCATTTCTTTAATATCTTACATAATATTGTCGTACATTGTATACAATTAGCAAATATTCTGATGGATGTGCTGCTAAAACTCTGCGTACTACTCCTGTAACTTCCAACCGACTGACGAGTGGTGGGGGAATTTAACTCTGCATTGAGTCTTTACAATGATTGTTTCAATCAAACAAAAGCTTTCTTTAAGAATCAACTGTTTCGCTCATTTCTTTAATATCTTACATAATATTGCCGTACATTGTATACAATTAGCAAATATTCTGATGGATGTGCTGCTAAAACTCTGCGTACTACTCCTGTTACTTCCAACTGACTGACGAGTGGTGGGGCAATTTAACTCTACAGTGAGTCTTTACAATGATTGTTTCAATCAAACAAAAGCTTTCTTTAAGAATCAACTGTTTCGCTCATTTCTTTAATATCTTACATAATATTGTCGTACATTGTATACAATTAGCAAATATTGTGATGGATGTGCTGCTAAAACTCTGCGTACTACTCCTGTAACTTCCAACCGACTGACGAGTGGTGGGGCAATTTAACTCTGCATTGAGTCTTTACAATGATTGTTTCAATCAAACAAAAGCTTTCTTTAAGAATCAACTGTTTCGCTCATTTCTTTAATATCTTACATAATATTGTCGTACATTGTATACAATTAGCAAATATTCTGATGGATGTGCTGCTAAAACTCTGCGTACTACTCCTGTAACTTCCAACCGACTGACGAGTGGTGGGGGAATTTAACTCTGCATTGAGTCTTTACAATGATTGTTTCAATCAAACAAAAGCTTTCTTTAAGAATCAACTGTTTCGCTCATTTCTTTAATATCTTACATAATATTGTCGTACATTGTATACAATTAGCAAATATTCTGATGGATGTGCTGCTAAAACTCTGCGTACTACTCCTGTAACTTCCAACCGACTGACGAGTGGTGGGGGAATTTAACTCTGCATTGAGTCTTTACAATGATTGTTTCAATCAAACAAAAGCTTTCATTAAGAATCAACTGTTTCGATCATTTCTTTAATATCTTACATAATATTGCCGTACATTGTATACAATTAGCAAATATTCTGATGGATGTGCTGCTAAAACTCTGCGTACTACTCCTGTTACTTCCAACTGACTGACGAGTGGTGGGGCAATTTAACTCTACAGTGAGTCTTTACAATGATTGTTTCAATCAAACAAAAGCTTTCTTTAAGAATCAACTGTTTCGCTCATTTCTTTAATATCTTACATAATATTGTCGTACATTGTATACAATTAGCAAATATTGTGATGGATGTGCTGCTAAAACTCTGCGTACTACTCCTGCAACTTCCAACCGACTGACGAGTGGTGGGGCAATTTAACTCTGCATTGAGTCTTTACAATGATTGTTTCAATCAAACAAAAGCTTTCTTTAAGAATCAACTGTTTCGCTCATTTCTTTAATATCTTACATAATATTGTCGTACATTGTATACAATTAGCAAATATTCTGATGGATGTGCTGCTAAAACTCTGCGTACTACTCCTGTAACTTCCAACCGACTGACGAGTGGTGGGGGAATTTAACTCTGCATTGAGTCTTTACAATGATTGTTTCAATCAAACAAAAGCTTTCTTTAAGAATCAACTGTTTCGCTCATTTCTTTAATATCTTACATAATATTGCCGTACATTGTATACAATTAGCAAATATTCTGATGGATGTGCTGCTAAAACTCTGCGTACTACTCCTGTTACTTCCAACTGACTGACGAGTGGTGGGGCAATTTAACTCTACAGTGAGTCTTTACAATGATTGTTTCAATCAAACAAAAGCTTTCTTTAAGAATCAACTGTTTCGCTCATTTCTTTAATATCTTGCATAATATTGTCGTACATTGTATACAATTAGCAAATATTGTGATGGATGTGCTGCTAAAACTCTGCGTACTACTCCTGTAACTTCCAACCGACTGACGAGTGGTGGGGCAATTTAACTCTGCATTGAGTCTTTACAATGATTGTTTCAATCAAACAAAAGCTTTCTTTAAGAATCAACTGTTTCGCTCATTTCTTTAATATCTTACATAATATTGTCGTACATTGTATACAATTAGCAAATATTCTGATGGATGTGCTGCTAAAAGTCTGCGTACTACTCCTGTAACTTCCAACCGACTGACGAGTGGTGGGGGAATTTAACTCTGCATTGAGTCTTTACAATGATTGTTTCAATCAAACAAAAGCTTTCTTTAAGAATCAACTGTTTCGCTCATTTCTTTAATAATATCTTACATAATATTGTCGTACGTTGTATACAATTAGCAAATATTCTGATGGATGTGCTGCTAAAAGTCTGCGTACTACTCCTGTTACTTCCAACTGACTGACGAGTGGTGGGGGAATTTAACTCTACAGTGAGTCTTTACAATGATTGTTTCAATCAAACAAAAGCTTTCTTTAAGAATCAACTGTTTCGCTCATTTCTTTAATATCTTACATAATATTGTCGTACATTGTATACAATTAGCAAATATTCTGATGGATGTGCTGCTAAAAGTCTGCGTACTACTCCTGTAACTTCCAACCGACTGACGAGTGGTGGGGGAATTTAACTCTGCATTGAGTCTTTACAATGATTGTTTCAATCAAACAAAAGCTTTCATTAAGAATCAACTGTTTCGCTCATTTCTTTAATAATATCTTACATAATATTGTCGTACATTGTATACAATTAGCAAATATTCTGATGGATGTGCTGCTAAAAGTCTGCGTACTACTCCTGTTACTTCCAACTGACTGACGAGTGGTGGGGGAATTTAACTCTACAGTGTGTCTTTACAATGATTGTTTCAATCAAACAAAAGCTTTCTTTAAGAATCAACTGTTTCGCTCATTTCTTTAATATCTTACATAATATTGTCGCACATTGTATACAATTAGCAAATATTCTGATGGATGTGCTGCTAAAAGTCTGCGTACTACTCCTGTAACTTCCAACCGACTGACGAGTGGTGGGGGAATTTAACTCTGCATTGAGTCTTTACAATGATTGTTTCAATCAAACAAAAGCTTTCATTAAGAATCAACTGTTTCGCTCATTTCTTTAATAATATCTTACATAATATTGTCGTACATTGTATACAATTAGCAAATATTCTGATGGATGTGCTGCTAAAAGTCTGCGTACTACTCCTGTTACTTCCAACTGACTGACGAGTGGTGGGGGAATTTAACTCTACAGTGAGTCTTTACAATGATTGTTTCACTCAATCAAAAGCTTTCTTTAAGAGTCATCTGTTTCGCTCATTTCTTTAATATCTTACATAATATTGTCGTACATTGTATACAATTAGCAAATATTCTGATGGATGTGCTGCTAAAAGTCTGCGTACTACTCCTGTTACTTCCAACCGACTGACGAGTGGTGGGGGAATTTAACTCTGCATTGAGTCTTTACAATGATTGTTTCAATCAAACAAAAGCTTTCATTAAGAATCAACTGTTTCGCTCATTTCTTTAATAATATCTTACATAATATTGTCGTACATTGTATACAATTAGCAAATATTCTGATGGATGTGCTGCTAAAAGTCTGCGTACTACTCCTGTTACTTCCAACTGACTGACGAGTGGTGGGGGAATTTAACTCTACAGTGAGTCTTTACAATGATTGTTTCAATCAAACAAAAGCTTTCTTTAAGAATCAACTGTTTCGCTCATTTCTTTAATAATATCTTACATAATATTGTCGTACATTGTATACAATTAGCAAATATTCTGATGGATGTGCTGCTAAAACTCTGCGTACTACTCCTGTTACTTCCAACTGACTGACGAGTGGTGGGGCAATTTAACTCTACAGTGAGACTTTACAATGATTGTTTCAATCAAACAAAAGCTTTCTTTAAGAATCAACTGTTTCGCTCATTTCTTTAATATCTTACATAATATTGTCGTACATTGTATACAATTAGCAAATATTGTGATGGATGTGCTGCTAAAACTCTGCGTACTACTCCTGTAACTTCCAACTGACTGACGAATGGTGGGGGAATTTAACTCTACAGTGAGTCTTTACAATGATTGTTTCAATCAAACAAAAGCTTTCTTTAAGAATCAACTGTTTCGCTCATTTCTTTAATTTCTTACATAATATTGTCGTACATTGTATACAATTAGCAAATATTCTGATGGATGTGCTGCTAAAAGTCTGCGTACTACTCCTGTTACTTCCAACTGACTGACGAGTGGTGGGGGAATTTAACTCTGCATTGAGTCTTTACAATGATTGTTTCAATCAAACAAAAGCTTTCTTTAAGAATCAACTGTTTCGCTCATTTCTTTAATAATATCTTACATAATATTGTCGTACATTGTATACAATTAGCAAATATTCTGATGGATGTGCTGCTAAAACTCTGCGTACTACTCCTGTAACTTCCAACCGACTGACGAGTGGTGGGGGAATTTAACTCTGCATTGAGTCTTTACAATGATTGTTTCAATCAAACAAAAGCTTTCTTTAAGAATCAACTGTTTCGCTCATTTCTTTAATATCTTACATAATATTGTCGTACATTGTATACAATTAGCAAATATTCTGATGGATGTGCTGCTAAAAGTCTGCGTACTACTCCTGTAACTTCCAACCGACTGACGAGTGGTGGGGCAATTTAACTCTGCATTGAGTCTTTACAATGATTGTTTCAATCAAACAAAAGCTTTCTTTAAGAATCAACTGTTTCGCTCATTTCTTTAATATCTTACATAATATTGTCGTACATTGTATACAATTAGCAAATATTCTGATGGATGTGCTGCTAAAACTCTGCGTACTACTCCTGTTACTTCCAACTGACTGACGAGTGGTGGGGCAATTTAACTCTACAGTGAGTCTTTACAATGATTGTTTCAATCAAACAAAAGCTTTCTTTAAGAATCAACTGTCTCGCTCATTTCTTTAATATCTTACATAATATTGTCGTACATTGTATACAATTAGCAAATATTCTGATGGATGTGCTGCTAAAACTCTGCGTACTACTCCTGTAACTTCCAACCGACTGACGAGTGGTGGGGCAATTTAACTCTGCATTGAGTCTTTACAATGATTGTTTCAATCAAACAAAAGCTTTCTTTAAGAATCAACTGTTTCGATCATTTCTTTAATAATATCTTACATAATATTGTCGTACATTGTATACAATTAGCAAATATTCTGATGGATGTGCTGCTAAAAGTCTGCGTACTACTCCTGTTACTTCCAACTGACTGACGAGTGGTGGGGGAATTTAACTCTACAGTGAGTCTTTACAATGATTGTTTCAATCAAACAAAAGCTTTCTTTAAGAATCAACTGTTTCGCTCATTTCTTTAATATCTTACATAATATTGTCGTACATTGTATACAATTAGCAAATATTCTGATGGATGTGCTGCTAAAAGTCTGCGTGCTACTACTGTAACTTCCAACCGACTGACGAGTGGTGGGGGAATTTAACTCTGCATTGAGTCTTTACAATGATTGTTTCAATCAAACAAAAGCTTTCATTAAGAATCAACTGTTTCGCTCATTTCTTTAATAATATCTTACATAATATTGTCGTACATTGTATACAATTAGCAAATATTCTGATGGATGTGCTGCTAAAAGTCTGCGTACTACTCCTGTAACTTCCAACCGACTGACGAGTGGTGGGGCAATTTAACTCTGCATTGAGTCTTTACAATGATTGTTTCAATCAAACAAAAGCTTTCTTTAAGAATCAACTGTTTCGCTCATTTCTTTAATATCTTACATAATATTGTCGTACATTGTATACAATTAGCAAATATTCTGATGGATGTGCTGCTAAAAGTCTGCGTACTACTCCTGTAACTTCCAACCGACTGACGAGTGGTGGGGGAATTTAACTCTGCATTGAGTCTTTACAATGATTGTTTCAATCAAACAAAAGCTTTCATTAAGAATCAACTGTTTCGCTCATTTCTTTAATAATATCTTACATAATATTGTCGTACATTGTATACAATTAGCAAATATTCTGATGGATGTGCTGCTAAAAGTCTGCGTACTACTCCTGTTACTTCCAACTGACTGACGAGTGGTGGGGGAATTTAACTCTGCATTGAGTCTTTACAATGATTGTTTCAATCAAACAAAAGCTTTCATTAAGAATCAACTGTTTCGCTCATTTCTTTAATAATATCTTACATAATATTGTCGTACATTGTATACAATTAGCAAATATTCTGATGGATGTGCTGCTAAAAGTCTGCGTACTACTCCTGTAACTTCCAACCGACTGACGAGTGGTGGGGCAATTTAACTCTGCATTGAGTCTTTACAATGATTGTTTCAATCAAACAAAAGCTTTCTTTAAGAATCAACTGTTTCGCTCATTTCTTTAATATCTTACATAATATTGTCGTACATTGTATACAATTAGCAAATATTCTGATGGATGTGCTGCTAAAAGTCTGCGTACTACTCCTGTAACTTCCAACCGACTGACGAGTGGTGGGGCAATTTAACTCTGCATTGAGTCTTTACAATGATTGTTTCAATCAAACAAAAGCTTTCTTTAAGAATCAACTGTTTCGCTCATTTCTTTAATATCTTACATAATATTGTCGTACATTGTATACAATTAGCAAATATTCTGATGGATGTGCTGCTAAAAGTCTGCGTACTACTCCTGTAACTTCTAACCGACTGACGAGTGGTGGGGGAATTTAACTCTGCATTGAGTCTTTACAATGATTGTTTCAATCAAACAAAAGCTTTCTTTAAGAATCAACTGTTTCGCTCATTTCTTTAATAATATCTTACATAATATTGTCGTACATTGTATACAATTAGCAAATATTCTGATGGATGTGCTGCTAAAAGTCTGCGTACTACTCCTGTTACTTCCAACTGACTGACGAGTGGTGGGGGAATTTAACTCTACAGTGAGTCTTTACAATGATTGTTTCAATCAAACAAAAGCTTTCTTTAAGAATCAACTGTTTCGCTCATTTCTTTATTATCTTACATAATATTGTCGTACATTGTATACAATTAGCAAATATTCTGATGGATGTGCTGCTAAAAGTCTGCGTACTACTCCTGTAACTTCCAACCGACTGACGAGTGGTGGGGGAATTTAACTCTGCATTGAGTCTTTACAATGATTGTTTCAATCAAACAAAAGCTTTCATTAAGAATCAACTGTTTCGCTCATTTCTTTAATAATATCTTACATAATATTGTCGTACATTGTATACAATTAGCAAATATTCTGATGGATGTGCTGCTAAAAGTCTGCGTACTACTCCTGTTACTTCCAACTGACTGACGAGTGGTGGGGGAATTTAACTCTGCATTGAGTCTTTACAATGATTGTTTCAATCAAACAAAAGCTTTCTTTAAGAATCAACTGTTTCGCTCATTTCTTTAATAATATCTTACATAATATTGTCGTACATTGTATACAATTAGCAAATATTCTGATGGATGTGCTGCTAAAACTCTGCGTACTACTCCTGTAACTTCCAACCGACTGACGAGTGGTGGGGGAATTTAACTCTGCATTGAGTCTTTACAATGATTGTTTCAATCAAACAAAAGCTTTCTTTAAGAATCAACTGTTTCGCTCATTTCTTTAATATCTTACATAATATTGTCGTACATTGTATACAATTAGCAAATATTCTGATGGATGTGCTGCTAAAACTCTGCGTACTACTCCTGTAACTTCCAACCGACTGACGAGTGGTGGGGGAATTTAACTCTGCATTGAGTCTTTACAATGATTGTTTCAATCAAACAAAAGCTTTCTTTAAGAATCAACTGTTTCGCTCATTTCTTTAATATCTTACATAATATTGCCGTACATTGTATACAATTAGCAAATATTCTGATGGATGTGCTGCTAAAACTCTGCGTACTACTCCTGTTACTTCCAACTGACTGACGAGTGGTGGGGCAATTTAACTCTACAGTGAGTCTTTACAATGATTGTTTCAATCAAACAAAAGCTTTCTTTAAGAATCAACTGTTTCGCTCATTTCTTTAATATCTTACATAATATTGTCGTACATTGTATACAATTAGCAAATATTGTGATGGATGTGCTGCTAAAACTCTGCGTACTACTCCTGTAACTTCCAACCGACTGACGAGTGGTGGGGCAATTTAACTCTGCATTGAGTCTTTACAATGATTGTTTCAATCAAACAAAAGCTTTCTTTAAGAATCAACTGTTTCGCTCATTTCTTTAATATCTTACATAATATTGTCGTACATTGTATACAATTAGCAAATATTCTGATGGATGTGCTGCTAAAACTCTGCGTACTACTCCTGTAACTTCCAACCGACTGACGAGTGGTGGGGGAATTTAACTCTGCATTGAGTCTTTACAATGATTGTTTCAATCAAACAAAAGCTTTCTTTAAGAATCAACTGTTTCGCTCATTTCTTTAATATCTTACATAATATTGTCGTACATTGTATACAATTAGCAAATATTCTGATGGATGTGCTGCTAAAACTCTGCGTACTACTCCTGTAACTTCCAACCGACTGACGAGTGGTGGGGGAATTTAACTCTGCATTGAGTCTTTACAATGATTGTTTCAATCAAACAAAAGCTTTCATTAAGAATCAACTGTTTCGATCATTTCTTTAATATCTTACATAATATTGCCGTACATTGTATACAATTAGCAAATATTCTGATGGATGTGCTGCTAAAACTCTGCGTACTACTCCTGTTACTTCCAACTGACTGACGAGTGGTGGGGCAATTTAACTCTACAGTGAGTCTTTACAATGATTGTTTCAATCAAACAAAAGCTTTCTTTAAGAATCAACTGTTTCGCTCATTTCTTTAATATCTTACATAATATTGTCGTACATTGTATACAATTAGCAAATATTGTGATGGATGTGCTGCTAAAACTCTGCGTACTACTCCTGCAACTTCCAACCGACTGACGAGTGGTGGGGCAATTTAACTCTGCATTGAGTCTTTACAATGATTGTTTCAATCAAACAAAAGCTTTCTTTAAGAATCAACTGTTTCGCTCATTTCTTTAATATCTTACATAATATTGTCGTACATTGTATACAATTAGCAAATATTCTGATGGATGTGCTGCTAAAACTCTGCGTACTACTCCTGTAACTTCCAACCGACTGACGAGTGGTGGGGGAATTTAACTCTGCATTGAGTCTTTACAATGATTGTTTCAATCAAACAAAAGCTTTCTTTAAGAATCAACTGTTTCGCTCATTTCTTTAATATCTTACATAATATTGCCGTACATTGTATACAATTAGCAAATATTCTGATGGATGTGCTGCTAAAACTCTGCGTACTACTCCTGTTACTTCCAACTGACTGACGAGTGGTGGGGCAATTTAACTCTACAGTGAGTCTTTACAATGATTGTTTCAATCAAACAAAAGCTTTCTTTAAGAATCAACTGTTTCGCTCATTTCTTTAATATCTTACATAATATTGTCGTACATTGTATACAATTAGCAAATATTGTGATGGATGTGCTGCTAAAACTCTGCGTACTACTCCTGTAACTTCCAACCGACTGACGAGTGGTGGGGCAATTTAACTCTGCATTGAGTCTTTACAATGATTGTTTCAATCAAACAAAAGCTTTCTTTAAGAATCAACTGTTTCGCTCATTTCTTTAATATCTTACATAATATTGTCGTACATTGTATACAATTAGCAAATATTCTGATGGATGTGCTGCTAAAAGTCTGCGTACTACTCCTGTAACTTCCAACCGACTGACGAGTGGTGGGGGAATTTAACTCTGCATTGAGTCTTTACAATGATTGTTTCAATCAAACAAAAGCTTTCTTTAAGAATCAACTGTTTCGCTCATTTCTTTAATAATATCTTACATAATATTGTCGTACGTTGTATACAATTAGCAAATATTCTGATGGATGTGCTGCTAAAAGTCTGCGTACTACTCCTGTTACTTCCAACTGACTGACGAGTGGTGGGGGAATTTAACTCTACAGTGAGTCTTTACAATGATTGTTTCAATCAAACAAAAGCTTTCTTTAAGAATCAACTGTTTCGCTCATTTCTTTAATATCTTACATAATATTGTCGTACATTGTATACAATTAGCAAATATTCTGATGGATGTGCTGCTAAAAGTCTGCGTACTACTCCTGTAACTTCCAACCGACTGACGAGTGGTGGGGGAATTTAACTCTGCATTGAGTCTTTACAATGATTGTTTCAATCAAACAAAAGCTTTCATTAAGAATCAACTGTTTCGCTCATTTCTTTAATAATATCTTACATAATATTGTCGTACATTGTATACAATTAGCAAATATTCTGATGGATGTGCTGCTAAAAGTCTGCGTACTACTCCTGTTACTTCCAACTGACTGACGAGTGGTGGGGGAATTTAACTCTACAGTGTGTCTTTACAATGATTGTTTCAATCAAACAAAAGCTTTCTTTAAGAATCAACTGTTTCGCTCATTTCTTTAATATCTTACATAATATTGTCGCACATTGTATACAATTAGCAAATATTCTGATGGATGTGCTGCTAAAAGTCTGCGTACTACTCCTGTAACTTCCAACCGACTGACGAGTGGTGGGGGAATTTAACTCTGCATTGAGTCTTTACAATGATTGTTTCAATCAAACAAAAGCTTTCATTAAGAATCAACTGTTTCGCTCATTTCTTTAATAATATCTTACATAATATTGTCGTACATTGTATACAATTAGCAAATATTCTGATGGATGTGCTGCTAAAAGTCTGCGTACTACTCCTGTTACTTCCAACTGACTGACGAGTGGTGGGGGAATTTAACTCTACAGTGAGTCTTTACAATGATTGTTTCACTCAATCAAAAGCTTTCTTTAAGAGTCATCTGTTTCGCTCATTTCTTTAATATCTTACATAATATTGTCGTACATTGTATACAATTAGCAAATATTCTGATGGATGTGCTGCTAAAAGTCTGCGTACTACTCCTGTTACTTCCAACCGACTGACGAGTGGTGGGGGAATTTAACTCTGCATTGAGTCTTTACAATGATTGTTTCAATCAAACAAAAGCTTTCATTAAGAATCAACTGTTTCGCTCATTTCTTTAATAATATCTTACATAATATTGTCGTACATTGTATACAATTAGCAAATATTCTGATGGATGTGCTGCTAAAAGTCTGCGTACTACTCCTGTTACTTCCAACTGACTGACGAGTGGTGGGGGAATTTAACTCTACAGTGAGTCTTTACAATGATTGTTTCAATCAAACAAAAGCTTTCTTTAAGAATCAACTGTTTCGCTCATTTCTTTAATAATATCTTACATAATATTGTCGTACATTGTATACAATTAGCAAATATTCTGATGGATGTGCTGCTAAAACTCTGCGTACTACTCCTGTTACTTCCAACTGACTGACGAGTGGTGGGGCAATTTAACTCTACAGTGAGACTTTACAATGATTGTTTCAATCAAACAAAAGCTTTCTTTAAGAATCAACTGTTTCGCTCATTTCTTTAATATCTTACATAATATTGTCGTACATTGTATACAATTAGCAAATATTGTGATGGATGTGCTGCTAAAACTCTGCGTACTACTCCTGTAACTTCCAACCGACTGACGAGTGGTGGGGCAATTTAACTCTGCATTGAGTCTTTACAATGATTGTTTCAATCAAACAAAAGCTTTCTTTAAGAATCAACTGTTTCGCTCATTTCTTTAATATCTTACATAATATTGTCGTACATTGTATACAATTAGCAAATATTCTGATGGATGTGCTGCTAAAAGTCTGCGTACTACTCCTGTAACTTCCAACCGACTGACGAGTGGTGGGGGAATTTAACTCTGCATTGAGTCTTTACAATGATTGTTTCAATCAAACAAAAGCTTTCATTAAGAATCAACTGTTTCGCTCATTTCTTTAATAATATCTTACATAATATTGTCGTACATTGTATACAATTAGCAAATATTCTGATGGATGTGCTGCTAAAACTCTGCGTACTACTCCTGTAACTTCCAACCGACTGACGAGTGGTGGGGGAATTTAACTCTGCATTGAGTCTTTACAATGATTGTTTCAATCAAACAAAAGCTTTCTTTAAGAATCAACTGTTTCGCTCATTTCTTTAATAATATCTTACATAATATTGTCGTACATTGTATACAATTAGCAAATATTCTGATGGATGTGCTGCTAAAAGTCTGCGTACTACTCCTGTTACTTCCAACTGACTGACGAGTGGTGGGGGAATTTAACTCTACAGTGAGTCTTTACAATGATTGTTTCAATCAAACAAAAGCTTTCTTTAAGAATCAACTGTTTCGCTCATTTCTTTAATATCTTACATAATATTGTCGTACATTGTATACAATTAGCAAATATTCTGATGGATGTGCTGCTAAAAGTCTGCGTGCTACTACTGTAACTTCCAACCGACTGACGAGTGGTGGGGGAATTTAACTCTGCATTGAGTCTTTACAATGATTGTTTCAATCAAACAAAAGCTTTCATTAAGAATCAACTGTTTCGCTCATTTCTTTAATAATATCTTACATATTATTGTCGTACATTGTATACAATTAGCAAATATTCTGATGGATGTGCTGCTAAAAGTCTGCGTACTACTCCTGTAACTTCCAACCGACTGACGAGTGGTGGGGCAATTTAACTCTGCATTGAGTCTTTACAATGATTGTATCAATCAAACAAAAGCTTTCTTTAAGAATCAACTGTTTCGCTCATTTCTTTAATTACTTACATATTATTGTCGTACATTGTATACAATTAGCAAATATTCTGATGGATGTGCTGCTAAAAGTCTGCGTACTACTCCTGTAACTTCCAACCGACTGACGAGTGGTGGGGGAATTTAACTCTGCATTGAGTCTTTACAATGATTGTTTCAATCAAACAAAAGCTTTCATTAAGAATCAACTGTTTCGCTCATTTCTTTAATAATATCTTACATAATATTGTCGTACATTGTATACAATTAGCAAATATTCTGATGGATGTGCTGCTAAAAGTCTGCGTACTACTCCTGTTACTTCCAACTGACTGACGAGTGGTGGGGGAATTTAACTCTGCATCGAGTCTTTACAATGATTGTTTCAATCAAACAAAAGCTTTCATTAAGAATCAACTGTTTCGCTCATTTCTTTAATAATATCTTACATAATATTGTCGTACATTGTATACAATTAGCAAATATTCTGATGGATGTGCTGCTAAAAGTCTGCGTACTACTCCTGTTACTTCCAACTGACTGACGAGTGGTGGGGGAATTTAACTCTACAGTGAGTCTTTACAATGATTGTTTCAATCAAACAAAAGCTTTCTTTAAGAATCAACTGTTTCGCTCATTTCTTTAATAATATCTTACATAATATTGTCGTACATTGTATACAATTAGCAAATATTCTGATGGATGTGCTGCTAAAAGTCTGCGTACTACTCCTGTTACTTCCAACTGACTGACGAGTGGTGGGGGAATTTAACTCTGCATTGAGTCTTTACAATGATTGTTTCAATCAAACAAAAGCTTTCTTTAAGAATCAACTGTTTCGCTCATTTCTTTAATAATATCTTACATAATATTGTCGTACATTGTATACAATTAGCAAATATTCTGATGGATGTGCTGCTAAAACTCTGCGTACTACTCCTGTAACTTCCAACCGACTGACGAGTGGTGGGGGAATTTAACTCTGCATTGAGTCTTTACAATGATTGTTTCAATCAAACAAAAGCTTTCTTTAAGAATCAACTGTTTCGCTCATTTCTTTAATATCTTACATAATATTGTCGTACATTGTATACAATTAGCAAATATTCTGATGGATGTGCTGCTAAAACTCTGCGTACTACTCCTGTAACTTCCAACCGACTGACGAGTGGTGGGGGAATTTAACTCTGCATTGAGTCTTTACAATGATTGTTTCAATCAAACAAAAGCTTTCTTTAAGAATCAACTGTTTCGCTCATTTCTTTAATATCTTACATAATATTGCCGTACATTGTATACAATTAGCAAATATTCTGATGGATGTGCTGCTAAAACTCTGCGTACTACTCCTGTTACTTCCAACTGACTGACGAGTGGTGGGGCAATTTAACTCTACAGTGAGTCTTTACAATGATTGTTTCAATCAAACAAAAGCTTTCTTTAAGAATCAACTGTTTCGCTCATTTCTTTAATATCTTACATAATATTGTCGTACATTGTATACAATTAGCAAATATTATGATGGATGTGCTGCTAAAACTCTGCGTACTACTCCTGTAACTTCCAACCGACTGACGAGTGGTGGGGCAATTTAACTCTGCATTGAGTCTTTACAATGATTGTTTCAATCAAACAAAAGCTTTCTTTAAGAATCAACTGTTTCGCTCATTTCTTTAATATCTTACATAATATTGTCGTACATTGTATACAATTAGCAAATATTCTGATGGATGTGCTGCTAAAACTCTGCGTACTACTCCTGTAACTTCCAACCGACTGACGAGTGGTGGGGGAATTTAACTCTGCATTGAGTCTTTACAATGATTGTTTCAATCAAACAAAAGCTTTCTTTAAGAATCAACTGTTTCGCTCATTCCTTTAATATCTTACATAATATTGTCGTACATTGTATACAATTAGCAAATATTCTGATGGATGTGCTGCTAAAACTCTGCGTACTACTCCTGTAACTTCCAACCGACTGACGAGTGGTGGGGGAATTTAACTCTGCATTGAGTCTTTACAATGATTGTTTCAATCAAACAAAAGCTTTCATTAAGAATCAACTGTTTCGCTCATTTCTTTAATATCTTACATAATATTGCCGTACATTGTATACAATTAGCAAATATTCTGATGGATGTGCTGCTAAAACTCTGCGTACTACTCCTGTTACTTCCAACTGACTGACGAGTGGTGGGGCAATTTAACTCTACAGTGAGTCTTTACAATGATTGTTTCAATCAAACAAAAGCTTTCTTTAAGAATCAACTGTTTCGCTCATTTCTTTAATATCTTACATAATATTGTCGTACATTGTATACAATTAGCAAATATTGTGATGGATGTGCTGCTAAAACTCTGCGTACTACTCCTGCAACTTCCAACCGACTGACGAGTGGTGGGGCAATTTAACTCTGCATTGAGTCTTTACAATGATTGTTTCAATCAAACAAAAGCTTTCTTTAAGAATCAACTGTTTCGCTCATTTCTTTAATATCTTACATAATATTGTCGTACATTGTATACAATTAGCAAATATTCTGATGGATGTGCTGCTAAAACTCTGCGTACTACTCCTGTAACTTCCAACCGACTGACGAGTGGTGGGGGAATTTAACTCTGCATTGAGTCTTTACAATGATTGTTTCAATCAAACAAAAGCTTTCTTTAAGAATCAACTGTTTCGCTCATTTCTTTAATATCTTACATAATATTGCCGTACATTGTATACAATTAGCAAATATTCTGATGGATGTGCTGCTAAAACTCTGCGTACTACTCCTGTTACTTCCAACTGACTGACGAGTGGTGGGGCAATTTAACTCTACAGTGAGTCTTTACAATGATTGTTTCAATCAAACAAAAGCTTTCTTTAAGAATCAACTGTTTCGCTCATTTCTTTAATATCTTACATAATATTGTCGTACATTGTATACAATTAGCAAATATTGTGATGGATGTGCTGCTAAAACTCTGCGTACTACTCCTGTAACTTCCAACCGACTGACGAGTGGTGGGGCAATTTAACTCTGCATTGAGTCTTTACAATGATTGTTTCAATCAAACAAAAGCTTTCTTTAAGAATCAACTGTTTCGCTCATTTCTTTAATATCTTACATAATATTGTCGTACATTGTATACAATTAGCAAATATTCTGATGGATGTGCTGCTAAAAGTCTGCGTACTACTCCTGTAACTTCCAACCGACTGACGAGTGGTGGGGGAATTTAACTCTGCATTGAGTGTTTACAATGATTGTTTCAATCAAACAAAAGCTTTCTTTAAGAATCAACTGTTTCGCTCATTTCTTTAATAATATCTTACATAATATTGTCGTACGTTGTATACAATTAGCAAATATTCTGATGGATGTGCTGCTAAAAGTCTGCGTACTACTCCTGTTACTTCCAACTGACTGACGAGTGGTGGGGGAATTTAACTCTACAGTGAGTCTTTACAATGATTGTTTCAATCAAACAAAAGCTTTCTTTAAGAATCAACTGTTTCGCTCATTTCTTTAATATCTTACATAATATTGTCGTACATTGTATACAATTAGCAAATATTCTGATGGATGTGCTGCTAAAAGTCTGCGTACTACTCCTGTAACTTCCAACCGACTGACGAGTGGTGGGGGAATTTAACTCTGCATTGAGTCTTTACAATGATTGTTTCAATCAAACAAAAGCTTTCATTAAGAATCAACTGTTTCGCTCATTTCTTTAATAATATCTTACATAATATTGTCGTACATTGTATACAATTAGCAAATATTCTGATGGATGTGCTGCTAAAAGTCTGCGTACTACTCCTGTTACTTCCAACTGACTGACGAGTGGTGGGGGAATTTAACTCTACAGTGTGTCTTTACAATGATTGTTTCAATCAAACAAAAGCTTTCTTTAAGAATCAACTGTTTCGCTCATTTCTTTAATATCTTACATAATATTGTCGCACATTGTATACAATTAGCAAATATTCTGATGGATGTGCTGCTAAAAGTCTGCGTACTACTCCTGTAACTTCCAACCGACTGACGAGTGGTGGGGGAATTTAACTCTGCATTGAGTCTTTACAATGATTGTTTCAATCAAACAAAAGCTTTCATTAAGAATCAACTGTTTCGCTCATTTCTTTAATAATATCTTACATAATATTGTCGTACATTGTATACAATTAGCAAATATTCTGATGGATGTGCTGCTAAAAGTCTGCGTACTACTCCTGTTACTTCCAACTGACTGACGAGTGGTGGGGGAATTTAACTCTACAGTGAGTCTTTACAATGATTGTTTCACTCAAACAAAAGCTTTCTTTAAGAGTCAACTGTTTCGCTCATTTCTTTAATATCTTACATAATATTGTCGTACATTGTATACAATTAGCAAATATTCTGATGGATGTGCTGCTAAAAGTCTGCGTACTACTCCTGTTACTTCCAACCGACTGACGAGTGGTGGGGGAATTTAACTCTGCATTGAGTCTTTACAATGATTGTTTCAATCAAACAAAAGCTTTCATTAAGAATCAACTGTTTCGCTCATTTCTTTAATAATATCTTACATAATATTGTCGTACATTGTATACAATTAGCAAATATTCTGATGGATGTGCTGCTAAAAGTCTGCGTACTACTCCTGTTACTTCCAACTGACTGACGAGTGGTGGGGGAATTTAACTCTACAGTGAGTCTTTACAATGATTGTTTCAATCAAACAAAAGCTTTCTTTAAGAATCAACTGTTTCGCTCATTTCTTTAATAATATCTTACATAATATTGTCGTACATTGTATACAATTAGCAAATATTCTGATGGATGTGCTGCTAAAACTCTGCGTACTACTCCTGTTACTTCCAACTGACTGACGAGTGGTGGGGCAATTTAACTCTACAGTGAGTCTTTACAATGATTGTTTCAATCAAACAAAAGCTTTCTTTAAGAATCAACTGTTTCGCTCATTTCTTTAATATCTTACATAATATTGTCGTACATTGTATACAATTAGCAAATATTGTGATGGATGTGCTGCTAAAACTCTGCGTACTACTCCTGTAACTTCCAACCGACTGACGAGTGGTGGGGCAATTTAACTCTGCATTGAGTCTTTACAATGATTGTTTCAATCAAACAAAAGCTTTCTTTAAGAATCAACTGTTTCGCTCATTTCTTTAATATCTTACATAATATTGTCGTACATTGTATACAATTAGCAAATATTCTGATGGATGTGCTGCTAAAAGTCTGCGTACTACTCCTGTAACTTCCAACCGACTGACGAGTGGTGGGGGAATTTAACTCTGCATTGAGTCTTTACAATGATTGTTTCAATCAAACAAAAGCTTTCATTAAGAATCAACTGTTTCGCTCATTTCTTTAATAATATCTTACATAATATTGTCGTACATTGTATACAATTAGCAAATATTCTGATGGATGTGCTGCTAAAACTCTGCGTACTACTCCTGTAACTTCCAACCGACTGACGAGTGGTGGGGGAATTTAACTCTGCATTGAGTCTTTACAATGATTGTTTCAATCAAACAAAAGCTTTCTTTAAGAATCAACTGTTTCGCTCATTTCTTTAATAATATCTTACATAATATTGTCGTACATTGTATACAATTAGCAAATATTCTGATGGATGTGCTGCTAAAAGTCTGCGTACTACTCCTGTTACTTCCAACTGACTGACGAGTGGTGGGGGAATTTAACTCTACAGTGAGTCTTTACAATGATTGTTTCAATCAAACAAAAGCTTTCTTTAAGAATCAACTGTTTCGCTCATTTCTTTAATATCTTACATAATATTGTCGTACATTGTATACAATTAGCAAATATTCTGATGGATGTGCTGCTAAAAGTCTGCGTGCTACTACTGTAACTTCCAACCGACTGACGAGTGGTGGGGGAATTTAACTCTGCATTGAGTCTTTACAATGATTGTTTCAATCAAACAAAAGCTTTCATTAAGAATCAACTGTTTCGCTCATTTCTTTAATAATATCTTACATAATATTGTCGTACATTGTATACAATTAGCAAATATTCTGATGGATGTGCTGCTAAAAGTCTGCGTACTACTCCTGTAACTTCCAACCGACTGACGAGTGGTGGGGCAATTTAACTCTGCATTGAGTCTTTACAATGATTGTATCAATCAAACAAAAGCTTTCTTTAAGAATCAACTGTTTCGCTCATTTCTTTAATTACTTACATATTATTGTCGTACATTGTATACAATTAGCAAATATTCTGATGGATGTGCTGCTAAAAGTCTGCGTACTACTCCTGTAACTTCCAACCGACTGACGAGTGGTGGGGGAATTTAACTCTGCATTGAGTCTTTACAATGATTGTTTCAATCAAACAAAAGCTTTCATTAAGAATCAACTGTTTCGCTCATTTCTTTAATAATATCTTACATAATATTGTCGTACATTGTATACAATTAGCAAATATTCTGATGGATGTGCTGCTAAAAGTCTGCGTACTACTCCTGTTACTTCCAACTGACTGACGAGTGGTGGGGGAATTTAACTCTGCATCGAGTCTTTACAATGTTTGTTTCAATCAAACAAAAGCTTTCATTAAGAATCAACTGTTTCGCTCATTTCTTTAATAATATCTTACATAATATTGTCGTACATTGTATACAATTAGCAAATATTCTGATGGATGTGCTGCTAAAAGTCTGCGTACTACTCCTGTAACTTCCAACCGACTGACGAGTGGTGGGGCAATTTAACTCTGCATTGAGTCTTTACAATGATTGTTTCAATCAAACAAAAGCTTTCTTTAAGAATCAACTGTTTCGCTCATTTCTTTAATATCTTACATAATATTGTCGTACATTGTATACAATTAGCAAATATTCTGATGGATGTGCTGCTAAAAGTCTGCGTACTACTCCTGTAACTTCCAACCGACTGACGAGTGGTGGGGCAATTTAACTCTGCATTGAGTCTTTACAATGATTGTTTCAATCAAACAAAAGCTTTCTTTAAGAATCAACTGTTTCGCTCATTTCTTTAATATCTTACATAATATTGTCGTACATTGTATACAATTAGCAAATATTCTGATGGATGTGCTGCTAAAAGTCTGCGTACTACTCCTGTAACTTCCAACCGACTGACGAGTGGTGGGGGAATTTAACTCTGCATTGAGTCTTTACAATGATTGTTTCAATCAAACAAAAGCTTTCTTTAAGAATCAACTGTTTCGCTCATTTCTTTAATAATATCTTACATAATATTGTCGTACATTGTATACAATTAGCAAATATTCTGATGGATGTGCTGCTAAAAGTCTGCGTACTACTCCTGTTACTTCCAACTGACTGACGAGTGGTGGGGGAATTTAACTCTACAGTGAGTCTTTACAATGATTGTTTCAATCAAACAAAAGCTTTCTTTAAGAATCAACTGTTTCGCTCATTTCTTTAATATCTTACATAATATTGTCGTACATTGTATACAATTAGCAAATATTCTGATGGATGTGCTGCTAAAAGTCTGCGTACTACTCCTGTAACTTCCAACCGACTGACGAGTGGTGGGGGAATTTAACTCTGCATTGAGTCTTTACAATGATTGTTTCAATCAAACAAAAGCTTTCATTAAGAATCAACTGTTTCGCTCATTTCTTTAATAATATCTTACATAATATTGTCGTACATTGTATACAATTAGCAAATATTCTGATGGATGTGCTGCTAAAAGTCTGCGTACTACTCCTGTTACTTCCAACTGACTGACGAGTGGTGGGGGAATTTAACTCTGCATTGAGTCTTTACAATGATTGTTTCAATCAAACAAAAGCTTTCTTTAAGAATCAACTGTTTCGCTCATTTCTTTAATAATATCTTACATAATATTGTCGTACATTGTATACAATTAGCAAATATTCTGATGGATGTGCTGCTAAAACTCTGCGTACTACTCCTGTAACTTCCAACCGACTGACGAGTGGTGGGGGAATTTAACTCTGCATTGAGTCTTTACAATGATTGTTTCAATCAAACAAAAGCTTTCTTTAAGAATCAACTGTTTCGCTCATTTCTTTAATATCTTACATAATATTGTCGTACATTGTATACAATTAGCAAATATTCTGATGGATGTGCTGCTAAAACTCTGCGTACTACTCCTGTAACTTCCAACCGACTGACGAGTGGTGGGGGAATTTAACTCTGCATTGAGTCTTTACAATGATTGTTTCAATCAAACAAAAGCTTTCTTTAAGAATCAACTGTTTCGCTCATTTCTTTAATATCTTACATAATATTGCCGTACATTGTATACAATTAGCAAATATTCTGATGGATGTGCTGCTAAAACTCTGCGTACTACTCCTGTTACTTCCAACTGACTGACGAGTGGTGGGGCAATTTAACTCTACAGTGAGTCTTTACAATGATTGTTTCAATCAAACAAAAGCTTTCTTTAAGAATCAACTGTTTCGCTCATTTCTTTAATATCTTACATATTATTGTCGTACATTGTATACAATTAGCAAATATTGTGATGGATGTGCTGCTAAAACTCTGCGTACTACTCCTGTAACTTCCAACCGACTGACGAGTGGTGGGGCAATTTAACTCTGCATTGAGTCTTTACAATGATTGTTTCAATCAAACAAAAGCTTTCTTTAAGAATCAACTGTTTCGCTCATTTCTTTAATATCTTACATAATATTGTCGTACATTGTATACAATTAGCAAATATTCTGATGGATGTGCTGCTAAAACTCTGCGTACTACTCCTGTAACTTCCAACCGACTGACGAGTGGTGGGGGAATTTAACTCTGCATTGAGTCTTTACAATGATTGTTTCAATCAAACAAAAGCTTTCTTTAAGAATCAACTGTTTCGCTCATTTCTTTAATATCTTACATAATATTGTCGTACATTGTATACAATTAGCAAATATTCTGATGGATGTGCTGCTAAAACTCTGCGTACTACTCCTGTAACTTCCAACCGACTGACGAGTGGTGGGGGAATTTAACTCTGCATTGAGTCTTTACAATGATTGTTTCAATCAAACAAAAGCTTTCTTTAAGAATCAACTGTTTCGCTCATTTCTTTAATATCTTACATAATATTGCCGTACATTGTATACAATTAGAAAATATTCTGATGGATGTGCTGCTAAAACTCTGCGTACTACTCCTGTTACTTCCAACTGACTGACGAGTGGTGGGGCAATTTAACTCTACAGTGAGTCTTTACAATGATTGTTTCAATCAAACAAAAGCTTTCTTTAAGAATCAACTGTTTCGCTCATTTCTTTAATATCTTACATAATATTGTCGTACATTGTATACAATTAGCAAATATTGTGATGGATGTGCTGCTAAAACTCTGCGTACTACTCCTGCAACTTCCAACCGACTGACGAGTGGTGGGGCAATTTAACTCTGCATTGAGTCTTTACAATGATTGTTTCAATCAAACAAAAGCTTTCTTTAAGAATCAACTGTTTCGCTCATTTCTTTAATATCTTACATAATATTGTCGTACATTGTATACAATTAGCAAATATTCTGATGGATGTGCTGCTAAAACTCTGCGTACTACTCCTGTAACTTCCAACCGACTGACGAGTGGTGGGGGAATTTAACTCTGCATTGAGTCTTTACAATGATTGTTTCAATCAAAAAGCTTTCTTTAAGAATCAACTGTTTCGCTCATTTCTTTAATATCTTACATAATATTGCCGTACATTGTATACAATTAGCAAATATTCTGATGGATGTGCTGCTAAAACTCTGCGTACTACTCCTGTTACTTCCAACTGACTGACGAGTGGTGGGGCAATTTAACTCTACAGTGAGTCTTTACAATGATTGTTTCAATCAAACAAAAGCTTTCTTTAAGAATCAACTGTTTCGCTCATTTCTTTAATATCTTACATAATATTGTCGTACATTGTATACAATTAGCAAATATTGTGATGGATGTGCTGCTAAAACTCTGCGTACTACTCCTGTAACTTCCAACCGACTGACGAGTGGTGGGGCAATTTAACTCTGCATTGAGTCTTTACAATGATTGTTTCAATCAAACAAAAGCTTTCTTTAAGAATCAACTGTTTCGCTCATTTCTTTAATATCTTACATAATATTGTCGTACATTGTATACAATTAGCAAATATTCTGATGGATGTGCTGCTAAAAGTCTGCGTACTACTCCTGTAACTTCCAACCGACTGACGAGTGGTGGGGGAATTTAACTCTGCATTGAGTCTTTACAATGATTGTTTCAATCAAACAAAAGCTTTCATTAAGAATCAACTGTTTCGCTCATTTCTTTAATAATATCTTACATAATATTGTCGTACATTGTATACAATTAGCAAATATTCTGATGGATGTGCTGCTAAAAGTCTGCGTACTACTCCTGTTACTTCCAACTGACTGACGAGTGGTGGGGGAATTTAACTCTACAGTGAGTCTTTACAATGATTGTTTCAATCAAACAAAAGCTTTCTTTAAGAATCAACTGTTTCGCTCATTTCTTTAATATCTTACATAATATTGTCGCACATTGTATACAATTAGCAAATATTCTGATGGATGTGCTGCTAAAAGTCTGCGTACTACTCCTGTAACTTCCAACCGACTGACGAGTGGTGGGGGAATTTAACTCTGCATTGAGTCTTTACAATGATTGTTTCAATCAAACAAAAGCTTTCATTAAGAATCAACTGTTTCGCTCATTTCTTTAATAATATCTTACATAATATTGTCGTACATTGTATACAATTAGCAAATATTCTGATGGATGTGCTGCTAAAAGTCTGCGTACTACTCCTGTTACTTCCAACTGACTGACGAGTGGTGGGGGAATTTAACTCTACAGTGAGTCTTTACAATGATTGTTTCACTCAAACAAAAGCTTTCTTTAAGAATCAACTGTTTCGCTCATTTCTTTAATATCTTACATAATATTGTCGTACATTGTATACAATTAGCAAATATTCTGATGGATGTGCTGCTAAAAGTCTGCGTACTACTCCTGTTACTTCCAACCGACTGACGAGTGGTGGGGGAATTTAACTCTGCATTGAGTCTTTACAATGATTGTTTCAATCAAACAAAAGCTTTCATTAAGAATCAACTGTTTCGCTCATTTCTTTAATAATATCTTACATAATATTGTCGTACATTGTATACAATTAGCAAATATTCTGATGGATGTGCTGCTAAAAGTCTGCGTACTACTCCTGTTACTTCCAACTGACTGACGAGTGGTGGGGGAATTTAACTCTACAGTGAGTCTTTACAATGATTGTTTCAATCAAACAAAAGCTTTCTTTAAGAATCAACTGTTTCGCTCATTTCTTTAATAATATCTTACATAATATTGTCGTACATTGTATACAATTAGCAAATATTCTGATGGATGTGCTGCTAAAACTCTGCGTACTACTCCTGTTACTTCCAACTGACTGACGAGTGGTGGGGCAATTTAACTCTACAGTGAGTCTTTACAATGATTGTTTCAATCAAACAAAAGCTTTCTTTAAGAATCAACTGTTTCGCTCATTTCTTTAATAATATCTTACATAATATTGTCGTACATTGTATACAATTAGCAAATATTCTGATGGATGTGCTGCTAAAAGTCTGCGTACTACTCCTGTAACTTCCAACCGACTGACGAGTGGTGGGGGAATTTAACTCTGCATTGAGTCTTTACAATGATTGTTTCAATCAAACAAAAGCTTTCATTAAGAATCAACTGTTTCGCTCATTTCTTTAATAATATCTTACATAATATTGTCGTACATTGTATACAATTAGCAAATATTCTGATGGATGTGCTGCTAAAAGTCTGCGTACTACTCCTGTAACCTCCAACCGACTGACGAGTGGTGGGGGAATTTAACTCTGCATTGAGTCTTTACAATGATTGTTTCAATCAAACAAAAGCTTTCTTTAAGAATCAACTGTTTCGCTCATTTCTTTAATATCTTACATAATATTGTCGTACATTGTATACAATTAGCAAATATTCTGATGGATGTGCTGCTAAAAGTCTGCGTACTACTCCTGTTACTTCCAACTGACTGACGAGTGGTGGGGGAATTTAACTCTGCATTGAGTCTTTACAATGATTGTTTCAATCAAACAAAAGCTTTCTTTAAGAATCAACTGTTTCGCTCATCTCTTTAATAATATCTTACATAATATTGTCGTACATTGTATACAATTAGCAAATATTCTGATGGATGTG
Organism: Prosapia bicincta; assembly: GCA_036971475.1. NCBI lineage: Eukaryota > Metazoa > Arthropoda > Insecta > Hemiptera > Cercopidae > Prosapia > Prosapia bicincta. The sequence goes on along the minus strand of JBAIZL010000079.1, from coordinate 281,039 downwards.
CTGCTAAAACTCTGCGTACTACTCCTGTAACTTCCAACCGACTGACGAGTGGTGGGGGAATTTAACTCTGCATTGAGTCTTTACAATGATTGTTTCAATCAAACAAAAGCTTTCTTTAAGAATCAACTGTTTCGCTCATTTCTTTAATATCTTACATAATATTGTCGTACATTGTATACAATTAGCAAATATTCTGATGGATGTGCTGCTAAAACTCTGCGTACTACTCCTGTAACTTCCAACCGACTGACGAGTGGTGGGGGAATTTAACTCTGCATTGAGTCTTTACAATGATTGTTTTTAATCAAACAAAAGCTTTCTTTAAGAATCAACTGTTTCGCTCATTTCTTTAATATCTTACATAATATTGCCGTACATTGTATACAATTAGCAAATATTCTGATGGATGTGCTGCTAAAACTCTGCGTACTACTCCTGTTACTTCCAACTGACTGACGAGTGGTGGGGCAATTTAACTCTACAGTGAGTCTTTACAATGATTGTTTCAATCAAACAAAAGCTTTCTTTAAGAATCAACTGTTTCGCTCATTTCTTTAATATCTTACATAATATTGTCGTACATTGTATACAATTAGCAAATATTGTTATGGATGTGCTGCTAAAACTCTGCGTACTACTCCTGTAACTTCCAACAGACTGACGAGTGGTGGGGCAATTTAACTCTGCATTGAGTCTTTACAATGATTGTTTCAATCAAACAAAAGCTTTCTTTAAGAATCAACTGTTTCGCTCATTTCTTTAATATCTTACATAATATTGTCGTACATTGTATACAATTAGCAAATATTCTGATGGATGTGCTGCTAAAACTCTGCGTACTACTCCTGTAACTTCCAACCGACTGACGAGTGGTGGGGGAATTTAACTCTGCATTGAGTCTTTACAATGATTGTTTCAATCAAACAAAAGCTTTCTTTAAGAATCAACTGTTTCGCTCATTTCTTTAATATCTTACATAATATTGTCGTACATTGTATACAATTAGCAAATATTCTGATGGATGTGCTGCTAAAACTCTGCGTACTACTCCTGTAACTTCCAACCGACTGACGAGTGGTGGGGGAATTTAACTCTGCATTGAGTCTTTACAATGATTGTTTCAATCAAACAAAAGCTTTCTTTAAGAATCAACTGTTTCGCTCATTTCTTTAATATCTTACATAATATTGCCGTACATTGTATACAATTAGCAAATATTCTGATGGATGTGCTGCTAAAACTCTGCGTACTACTCCTGTTACTTCCAACTGACTGACGAGTGGTGGGGCAATTTAACTCTACAGTGAGTCTTTACAATGATTGTTTCAATCAAACAAAAGCTTTCTTTAAGAATCAACTGTTTCGCTCATTTCTTTAATATCTTACATAATATTGTCGTACATTGTATACAATTAGCAAATATTGTGATGGATGTGCTGCTAAAACTCTGCGTACTACTCCTGCAACTTCCAACCGACTGACGAGTGGTGGGGCAATTTAACTCTGCATTGAGTCTTTACAATGATTGTTTCAATCAAACAAAAGCTTTCTTTAAGAATCAACTGTTTCGCTCATTTCTTTAATATCTTACATAATATTGTCGTACATTGTATACAATTAGCAAATATTCTGATGGATGTGCTGCTAAAACTCTGCGTACTACTCCTGTAACTTCCAACCGACTGACGAGTGGTGGGGGAATTTAACTCTGCATTGAGTCTTTACAATGATTGTTTCAATCAAACAAAAGCTTTCTTTAAGAATCAACTGTTTCGCTCATTTCTTTAATATCTTACATAATATTGCCGTACATTGTATACAATTAGCAAATATTCTGATGGATGTGCTGCTAAAACTCTGCGTACTACTCCTGTTACTTCCAACTGACTGACGAGTGGTGGGGCAATTTAACTCTACAGTGAGTCTTTACAATGATTGTTTCAATCAAACAAAAGCTTTCTTTAAGAATCAACTGTTTCGCTCATTTCTTTAATATCTTACATAATATTGTCGTACATTGTATACAATTAGCAAATATTGTGATGGATGTGCTGCTAAAACTCTGCGTACTACTCCTGTAACTTCCAACCGACTGACGAGTGGTGGGGCAATTTAACTCTGCATTGAGTCTTTACAATGATTGTTTCAATCAAACAAAAGCTTTCTTTAAGAATCAACTGTTTCGCTCATTTCTTTAATAATATCTTACATAATATTGTCGTACATTGTATACAATTAGCAAATATTCTGATGGATGTGCTGCTAAAAGTCTGCGTACTACTCCTGTTACTTCCAACTGACTGACGAGTGGTGGGGGAATTTAACTCTACAGTGAGTCTTTACAATGATTGTTTCAATCAAACAAAAGCTTTCTTTAAGAATCAACTGTTTCGCTCATTTCTTTAATATCTTACATAATATTGTCGTACATTGTATACAATTAGCAAATATTCTGATGGATGTGCTGCTAAAAGTCTGCGTACTACTCCTGTAACTTCCAACCGACTGACGAGTGGTGGGGGAATTTAACTCTGCATTGAGTCTTTACAATGATTGTTTCAATCAAACAAAAGCTTTCATTAAGAATCAACTGTTTCGCTCATTTCTTTAATAATATCTTACATAATATTGTCGTACATTGTATACAATTAGCAAATATTCTGATGGATGTGCTGCTAAAAGTCTGCGTACTACTCCTGTTACTTCCAACTGACTGACGAGTGGTGGGGGAATTTAACTCTACAGTGAGTCTTTACAATGATTGTTTCAATCAAACAAAAGCTTTCTTTAAGAATCAACTGTTTCGCTCATTTCTTTAATATCTTACATAATATTGTCGCACATTGTATACAATTAGCAAATATTCTGATGGATGTGCTGCTAAAACTCTGCGTACTACTCCTGTTACTTCCAACTGACTGACGAGTGGTGGGGCAATTTAACTCTACAGTGAGTCTTTACAATGATTGTTTCAATCAAACAAAAGCTTTCTTTAAGAATCAACTGTTTCGCTCATTTCTTTAATAATATCTTACATAATATTGTCGTACATTGTATACAATTAGCAAATATTCTGATGGATGTGCTGCTAAAAGTCTGCGTACTACTCCTGTAACTTCCAACCGACTGACGAGTGGTGGGGGAATTTAACTCTGCATTGAGTCTTTACAATGATTGTTTCACTCAAACAAAAGCTTTCTTTAAGAATCAACTGTTTCGCTCATTTCTTTAATATCTTACATAATATTGTCGTACATTGTATACAATTAGCAAATATTCTGATGGATGTGCTGCTAAAAGTCTGCGTACTACTCCTGTTACTTCCAACCGACTGACGAGTGGTGGGGGAATTTAACTCTGCATTGAGTCTTTACAATGATTGTTTCAATCAAACAAAAGCTTTCATTAAGAATCAACTGTTTCGCTCATTTCTTTAATAATATCTTACATAATATTGTCGTACATTGTATACAATTAGCAAATATTCTGATGGATGTGCTGCTAAAAGTCTGCGTACTACTCCTGTTACTTCCAACTGACTGACGAGTGGTGGGGGAATTTAACTCTACAGTGAGTCTTTACAATGATTGTTTCAATCAAACAAAAGCTTTCTTTAAGAATCAACTGTTTCGCTCATTTCTTTAATAATATCTTACATAATATTGTCGTACATTGTATACAATTAGCAAATATTCTGATGGATGTGCTGCTAAAACTCTGCGTACTACTCCTGTTACTTCCAACTGACTGACGAGTGGTGGGGCAATTTAACTCTACAGTGAGTCTTTACAATGATTGTTTCAATCAAACAAAAGCTTTCTTTAAGAATCAACTGTTTCGCTCATTTCTTTAATAATATCTTACATAATATTGTCGTACATTGTATACAATTAGCAAATATTCTGATGGATGTGCTGCTAAAAGTCTGCGTACTACTCCTGTAACTTCCAACCGACTGACGAGTGGTGGGGGAATTTAACTCTGCATTGAGTCTTTACAATGATTGTTTCAATCAAACAAAAGCTTTCTTTAAGAATCAACTGTTTCGCTCATTTCTTTAATAATATCTTACATAATATTGTCGTACATTGTATACAATTAGCAAATATTCTGATGGATGTGCTGCTAAAAGTCTGCGTACTACTCCTGTAACCTCCAACCGACTGACGAGTGGTGGGGGAATTTAACTCTGCATTGAGTCTTTACAATGATTGTTTCAATCAAACAAAAGCTTTCTTTAAGAATCAACTGTTTCGCTCATTTCTTTAATATCTTACATAATATTGTCGTACATTGTATACAATTAGCAAATATTCTGATGGATGTGCTGCTAAAAGTCTGCGTACTACTCCTGTAACTTCCAACCGACTGACGAGTGGTGGGGGAATTTAACTCTGCATTGAGTCTTTACAATGATTGTTTCAATCAAACAAAAGCTTTCATTAAGAATCAACTGTTTCGCTCATTTCTTTAATAATATCTTACATAATATTGTCGTACATTGTATACAATTAGCAAATATTCTGATGGATGTGCTGCTAAAAGTCTGCGTACTACTCCTGTTACTTCCAACTGACTGACGAGTGGTGGGGGAATTTAACTCTGCATTGAGTCTTTACAATGATTGTTTCAATCAAACAAAAGCTTTCATTAAGAATCAACTGTTTCGCTCATTTCTTTAATAATATCTTACATAATATTGTCGTACATTGTATACAATTAGCAAATATTCTGATGGATGTGCTGCTAAAAGTCTGCGTACTACTCCTGTTACTTCCAACTGACTGACGAGTGGTGGGGGAATTTAACTCTACAGTGAGTCTTTACAATGATTGTTTCAATCAAACCAAAGCTTTCTTTAAGAATCAACTGTTTCGCTCATTTCTTTAATATCTTACATAATATTGTCGTACATTGTATACAATTAGCAAATATTCTGATGGATGTGCTGCTAAAAGTCTGCGTACTACTCCTGTAACTTCCAACCGACTGACGAGTGGTGGGGGAATTTAACTCTGCATTGAGTCTTTACAATGATTGTTTCAATCAAACAAAAGCTTTCATTAAGAATCAACTGTTTCGCTCATTTCTTTAATAATATCTTACATAATATTGTCGTACATTGTATACAATTAGCAAATATTCTGATGGATGTGCTGCTAAAACTCTGCGTACTACTCCTGTTACTTCCAACTGACTGACGAGTGGTGGGGGAATTTAACTCTACAGTGAGTCTTTACAATGATTGTTTCAATCAAACAAAAGCTTTCTTTAAGAATCAACTGTTTCGCTCATTTCTTTAATATCTTACATAATATTGTCGTACATTGTATACAATTAGCAAATATTCTGATGGATGTGCTGCTAAAAGTCTGCGTACTACTCCTGTAACTTCCAACCGACTGACGAGTGGTGGGGGAATTTAACTCTGCATTGAGTCTTTACAATGATTGTTTCAATCAAACAAAAGCTTTCATTAAGAATCAACTGTTTCGCTCATTTCTTTAATAATATCTTACATAATATTGTCGTACATTGTATACAATTAGCAAATATTCTGATGGATGTGCTGCTAAAAGTCTGCGTACTACTCCTGTTACTTCCAACTGACTGACGAGTGGTGGGGGAATTTAACTCTACAGTGAGTCTTTACAATGATTGTTTCAATCAAACAAAAGCTTTCTTTAAGAATCAACTGTTTCGCTCATTTCTTTAATAATATCTTACATAATATTGTCGTACATTGTATACAATTAGCAAATATTCTGATGGATGTGCTGCTAAAAGTCTGCGTACTACTCCTGTTACTTCCAACTGACTGACGAGTGGTGGGGCAATTTAACTCTACAGTGAGTCTTTACAATGATTGTTTCAATCAAACAAAAGCTTTCTTTAAGAATCAACTGTTTCGCTCATTTCTTTAATAATATCTTACATAATATTGTCGTACATTGTATACAATTAGCAAATATTCTGATGGATGTGCTGCTAAAAGTCTGCGTACTACTCCTGTAACTTCCAACCGACTGACGAGTGGTGGGGGAATTTAACTCTGCATTGAGTCTTTACAATGATTGTTTCAATCAAACAAAAGCTTTCTTTAAGAATCAACTGTTTCGCTCATTTCTTTAATATCTTACATAATATTGTCGTACATTGTATACAATTAGCAAATATTCTGATGGATATGCTGCTAAAAGTCTGCGTACTACTCCTGTAACTTCCAACCGACTGACGAGTGGTGGGGGAATTTAACTCTGCATTGAGTCTTTACAATGATTGTTTCAATCAAACAAAAGCTTTCTTTAAGAATCAACTGTTTCGCTCATTTCTTTAATAATATCTTACATAATATTGTCGTACATTGTATACAATTAGCAAATATTCTGATGGATGTGCTGCTAAAAGTCTGCGTACTACTCCTGTAACTTCCAACCGACTGACGAGTGGTGGGGGAATTTAACTCTGCATTGAGTCTTTACAATGATTGTTTCAATCAAACAAAAGCTTTCTTTAAGAATCAACTGTTTCGCTCATTTCTTTAATATCTTACATAATATTGTCGTACATTGTATACAATTAGCAAATATTGTGATGGATGTGCTGCTAAAAGTCTGCGTACTACTCCTGTAACTTCCAACCGACTGACGAGTGGTGGGGGAATTTAACTCTGCATTGAGTCTTTACAATGATTGTTTCAATCAAACAAAAGCTTTCTTTAAGAATCAACTGTTTCGCTCATTTCTTTAATAATATCTTACATAATATTGTCGTACATTGTATACAATTAGCAAATATTCTGATGGATGTGCTGCTAAAAGTCTGCGTACTACTCCTGTAACTTCCAACCGACTGACGAGTGGTGGGGCAATTTAACTCTACAGTGAGTCTTTACAATGATTGTTTCAATCAAACAAAAGCTTTCTTTAAGAATCAACTGTTTCGCTCATTTCTTTAATAATATCTTACATAATATTTGTTACCAGAAGAGTGAAGTTTTTAGTTTACGAATAGGCTTAATGAAAGATGTAATAATGAAGTCTAAATATGAAAGAGACATCGCTCTCAACGGTAAAAATTAAAACAGTTTACTCTACATCTATCTACAAAATAATGTATTTAAACAGACTAGTTTCGATGACGATGACGTCTTCATCAGTGCTTGGCCTTTAGTAGCCAAGTACTAATAAACGCGAGATCGTAGTCGAAACTAGTCTGTTTAATACACTGATGTGTAGTGACATTTTTAGTAAACTGTTTTAATTTCTATCGTTGTGAATTGTTCTCACTAGCTAAGCTCTAATTATCTTAGGTCATTGTTCTATTTAAAAATATCAATTCAAATAAAAAGAATTTGTATATAGAAAAGCCAAAAATTCATGTTTTTTATCTTGTAGGGTCGGGTAAGGAATTGCCTACTTTTACCTTAAATTCGTAACTTCTTAAAGTACTTCCTATCCTATGAAGTGTTCTGACGGTATTAAGCTAGACTGTAATAATGTTAACCGACACATTTGTAACCAAGCATCTCATCACAGATTCATTGATAACACACAATCGAATCCTTTACAGTGTTTCTTTTTTAAATTAATTTTCACATTCATACCTCACATGATAACCTTCTAGTCATCTCTTTTAACACAGGTTGTCAGTATGAAAATGTCTCCTGCTTAACGGCATGATTCCCACCTATTCCCAGGGGATCATTATGAGCTTTCGTTAATCCTGCCTAACTGCACCTACCTATACTTTTTCTTCTTTTTCTGTAAGGTAGTCACCACTTCGTAACCCCATATATAATACGTCATCTTCAGGTATCTGACTTTGTATACGTGATGCCATCCTCTACCAGTCTATCTTCGACGTGTTTCATTTTACTCTCCGCTAATCATGTAGGGTAATTTCCATTTAGTTAATATTTGATTAATAATCCCTACCTTAATTTTACCCACCCTTTGTAAGAAGGTACCTTATCATACTTACCTTGTGGAAAGATTCGCAAACTCTTCCAACCCTTCCAATACGACAACCGTCATACTGGATGATCACGGTACTACAGTACTTGAAAGCTCCCATTCTTCGTTATCTAATGGGTTTTATATAAAGTTACCTCAGAGGCTCTTCTTAATGTACAAATTAAAATATCCAAAGGGTTTCTTTTGGGTTTTTATAGTCCCCCTGATGCGCCTCTCGAACTTTAAATAAATTTGTGATTTAAAATATCTGTTTTCATAATTAAGGTCCTAGAACGTATTATGCCGTGACCGTCATGGGACCGTATCAGGCACGAGAAAACACGTTTCGATCACTACTATGCCCACTGTAACGGACCAACAGGGTTCTATACTCCTATAGAGCGCATACACAACGCGTTCGGTAGCCATTGAGTCCTGCATCTGTGCTGCACATTTCTTGCATCAGACTACTTCAGCAGTACAGTGTCTACTGCTTTAATGTTATTTATCTTTATAAATTTAATTAACATTTATTTTTATTTTACTGTGTTGTGAGTTGTGGACGAACATATGTTAGTGGTTTTATGTGAAAACATAAAATATGGCTATTAGGCGATTGCCATGAAAAGAATCGATAATGCTTCCTATTGTTTTGAATGAGGAAGTGGAAAACACAGACTCAGAGACGCTGTTGTATTCAAGAATCACTAAGAAAACGGGAAACTGAGGGGGAATATTTGACGTTATATAGGCACTTAGTTAATGATGAAATGTTTTCCCCAGTATTTCCGCGGCTGCAATGGGGTAACATGCATGGAGCGTACCGTCACCGACAAATGTTATCTAGCCGGACATGGCACGCTACTGTGTTGCCCGATGACGTAACGGTCTAATGGGGGTTTAAAGATATTTGTTTGCATGTGTCGGCACGAGAAATGCCCTTGTGGGTAAAGACCCTTTAATCGTGACAGCTACGTTGCAGATCTAGGATTTCTTGAGTCGAGAGACGAATCCCACTTCAATAAAGGAAAATAGTTTTCTCTTATCAAGCCCCTCCCCCTTCTGGCTGGATCCACCATTTATCCAGCTAAAATCTTCGACGTGTTTCATTTTACTCTCCGCTAATCTTGTAGGGTAATTTCCATTTAGTTAATATTTCATAAAACACTGAAACTCGGACAATAACCTAAATATATCGAACGGATTGTTGTAGAGAAAATATGCACACTTTCTCTGCACAAAGATTTGTAAGATTATCTGTGAAAATACAACCGTGGTTAATAGAGTTATACGATAAGCAGTATTACTTTATGATTGGCCACGTATTGAGTAAGACGCAACAGCTTAGAGAGGGGCGGTAAAATTACCCCTTGTGCAGTGAAGACTGAACGAGCTTCAGCAAAACGCCAGACGACACACGCAAAGCAGTATACCTGTTGGCATGCAGGGGGCTAGGGTAGGGGACAAATTCGAGACTTCCGGTCTGTTGGTCCACGACGGATGTTGTAAAGATGAGTATCCGGGACTCCCATCTGATGCTAATTGTTGTTTACAGCCCGTTATGGGTCCCAATGGACGCCAATGTATGCACGCTATCAGAGATCTGACCGTAAACTGGAAACACGTTCTTCTGATTTTTGGAACTTTAAAACGCGCTACTGAATATTTTAGCTTTCGAAAAATAATTATTGAATTTCTTAAACTCATTTAATACACCGAATAATATATTTATTGCAAAGAAAAGCTAGTGCATGGAAATATTTGCATTTGGAGAAAATAACAAACTTTTTATAGTTAAATATTTAACTATTTGGCCCAATTGTAAACATTTATGTCGCCAGCCGCGTTATATTACTTGTATTTATTTATATCTATATATTAAGTCGATTAAAAAATATGACTGCAGTAGAACTCATTTTAACCGGCCTCCGTTCAACCGGTCCTCGGATTAACCGGACGTTGTATATTATATCATGTTGCACAGGTTGATTTATACAAACGTATCCCCAATAGAGCACATGTGATGCACGACAGTTATGCAAACGTATCCCCAATAGAGCACATGTGATGCATGACAGTTATGCAAACGTATCCCCAATAGAGCACCTGTGATGCATGACAGTTATGCAAACGTATCCCCAATAGAGCACCTGTGATGCATGACAGTTATGCAAACGTATCCCCAATAGAGCACCTGTGATGCATGACAGTTATGCAAACGTATCCCCAATAGAGCACATGTGATGCACGACAGTTATGCAAACGTATCCCCAATAGAGCACCTGTGATGCATGACAGTTATGCAAACGTATCCCCAATAGAGCACCTGTGATGCATGACAGTTATGCAAACGTATCCCCAATAGAGCACATGTGATGCACGACAGTTATGCAAACGTATCACCAATAGAGCACATGTGATGCATGACAGTTATGCAAACGTATCCCCAATAGAGCACATGTGATGCACGACAGTTATGCAAACGTATCACCAATAGAGCACATGTGATGCATGACAGTTATGCAAACGTATCCCCAATAGAGCACATGCGATGCACGACAGTTATGCAAACGTATCACCAATAGAGCACATGTGATGCACGACAGTTATGCAAACGTATCCCCAATAGAGCACCTGTGATGCATGACAGTTATGCAAACGTATCCCCAATAGAGCACATGTGATGCACGACAGTTATGCAAACGTATCACCAATAGAGCACATGTGATGCATGACAGTTATGCAAACGTATCCCCAATAGAGCACCTGTGATGCACGACAGTTATGCAAACGTATCCCCAATAGAGCACCTGTGATGCATGACAGTTATGCAAACGTATCCCCAATAGAGCACATGTGATGCACGACAGTTATGCAAACGTATCACCAATAGAGCACATGTGATGCATGACAGTTATGCAAACGTATCCCCAATAGAGCACCTGTGATGCACGACAGTTATGCAAACGTATCCCCAATAGAGCACATGTGATGCACGACAGTTATGCAAACGTATCACCAATAGAGCACATGTGATGCATGACAGTTATGCAAACGTATCCCCAATAGAGCACATGTGATGCACGACAGTTATGCAAACGTATCCCCAATAGAGCACCTGTGATGCATGACAGTTATGCAAACGTATCACCAATAGAGCACATGTGATGCACGACAGTTATGCAAACGTATCACCAATAGAGCACATGTGATGCATGACAGTTATGCAAACGTATCCCCAATAGAGCACATGTGATGCACGACAGTTATGCAAACGTATCCCCAATAGAGCACATGTGATGCACGACAGTTATGCAAACGTATCACCAATAGAGCACATGTGATGCATGACAGTTATGCAAACGTATCCCCAATAGAGCACATGTGATGCACGACAGTTATGCAAACGTATCCCCAATAGAGCACATGTGATGCACGACAGTTATGCAAACGTATCACCAATAGAGCACATGTGATGCATGACAGTTATGCAAACGTATCCCCAATAGAGCACATGTGATGCACGACAGTTATGCAAACGTATCCCCAATAGAGCACATGTGATGCACGACAGTTATGCAAACGTATCACCAATAGAGCACCTGTGATGCATGACAGTTATGCAAACGTATCCCCAATAGAGCACATGTGATGCACGACAGTTATGCAAACGTATCCCCAATAGAGCACATGTGATGCACGACAGTTATGCAAACGTATCACCAATAGAGCACCTGTGATGCACGACAGTTATGCAAACGTATCACCAATAGAGCACATGTGATGCATGACAGTTATGCAAACGTATCACCAATAGAGCACATGTGATGCACGACAGTTATGCAAACGTATCACCAATAGAGCACCTGTGATGCACGACAGTTATGCAAACGTATCACCAATAGAGCACATGTGATGCACGACAGTTATGCAAACGTATCCCCAATAGAGCACATGTGATGCACGACAGTTATGCAAACGTATCACCAATAGAGCACATGTGATGCACGACAGTTATGCAAACGTATCACCAATAGAGCACATGTGATGCATGACAGTTATGCAAACGTATCCCCAATAGAGCACATGTGATGCACGACAGTTATGCAAACGTATCCCCAATAGAGCACATGTGATGCATGACAGTTATTCAAACGTATCCCCAATAGAGCACCTGTGATGCACGACAGTTATGCAAACGTATCCCCAATAGAGCACCTGTGATGCATGACAGTTATGCAAACGTATCACCAATAGAGCACATGTGATGCACGACAGTTATGCAAACGTATCACCAATAGAGAGCACCTGTGATGCATGACAGTTATGCAAACGTATCACCAATAGAGCACATGTGATGCATGACAGTTATGCAAACGTATCACCAATAGAGCACCTGTGATGCACGACAGTTATGCAAACGTATCACCAATAGAGCACATGTGATGCATGACAGTTATGCAAACGTATCACCAATAGAGCACATGTGATGCACGACAGTTATGCAAACGTATCACCAATAGAGCACCTGTGATGCACGACAGTTATGCAAACGTATCACCAATAGAGCACATGTGATGCATGACAGTTATGCAAACGTATCACCAATAGAGCACATGTGATGCACGACAGTTATGCAAACGTATCACCAATAGAGCACCTGTGATGCACGACAGTTATGCAAACGTATCACCAATAGAGCACATGTGATGCACGACAGTTATGCAAACGTATCCCCAATAGAGCACATGTGATGCACGACAGTTATGCAAACGTATCACCAATAGAGCACATGTGATGCACGACAGTTATGCAAACGTATCACCAATAGAGCACATGTGATGCATGACAGTTATGCAAACGTATCCCCAATAGAGCACATGTGATGCACGACAGTTATGCAAACGTATCCCCAATAGAGCACATGTGATGCATGACAGTTATGCAAACGTATCCCCAATAGAGCACCTGTGATGCACGACAGTTATGCAAACGTATCCCCAATAGAGCACCTGTGATGCATGACAGTTATGCAAACGTATCACCAATAGAGCACATGTGATGCACGACAGTTATGCAAACGTATCACCAATAGAGCACCTGTGATGCACGACAGTTATGCAAACGTATCACCAATAGAGCACATGTGATGCACGACAGTTATGCAAACGTATCCCCAATAGAGCACATGTGATGCACGACAGTTATGCAAACGTATCCCCAATAGAGCACATGTGATGCATGACAGTTATGCAAACGTATCCCCAATAGAGCACATGTGATGCACGACAGTTATGCAAACGTATCACCAATAGAGCACATGTGATGCACGACAGTTATGCAAACGTATCACCAATAGAGCACATGTGATGCATGACAGTTATGCAAACGTATCCCCAATAGAGCACATGTGATGCACGACAGTTATGCAAACGTATCCCCAATAGAGCACATGTGATGCACGACAGTTATGCAAACGTATCACCAATAGAGCACCTGTGATGCATGACAGTTATGCAAACGTATCCCCAATAGAGCACCTGTGATGCATGACAGTTATGCAAACGTATCCCCAATAGAGCACCTGTGATGCATGACAGTTATGCAAACTTATCCCCAATAGAGCACCTGTGATGCATGACAGTTATGCAAACGTATCCCCAATAGAGCACCTGTGATGCATGACAGTTATGCAAACGTATCCCCAATAGAGCACCTGTGATGCATGACAGTTATGCAAACGTATCCCCAATAGAGCACCTGTGATGCATGACAGTTATGCAAACGTATCCCCAATAGAGCACCTGTGATGCATGACAGTTATGCTGTTATAAAAACAAGATTACCATTAGATTTGTAACATGGATGAACGAATGACAAAAAATTACATGCAAATCGAAAACGAAATGGTTACAGACAAGGAAGTAATTGCAACGTCAGTAAAGATGTCTGCAAATGCGAGCACAATAGCAAAAAACGCAGATGTGAAGGACACTAAAGACATAGGCCACGATGAAGCAAACAAATTAAACAGAAACCTCATTTCATTATGTTGAGCAGCTACAGTGCTGAGCAGTTTTGACGCCATTGAACCTGATAAACATGAGGAAAGAAAATGGAGAGAATTTGTTTCAAGAAATCTCTTAGGTAATTACCCACAAAATAACTGTTTATTTACAGAATGATATAATGGAATATGTATATTGAGTTTTCAAAATGCATTTACCTTCGTAATTTTTCGCTTTTTATGAATTTACACTGTACAGTATAGGGATAAAAGAAGTTGCTACATTGCCTTAGTTATGTTTTAGTAACACCTTTAGATAATCTATTTTGATTGCTTGTACAAAGTAACCTCGAATCAACCAGCTTAACACCTTCCAGCCCAGTCTTAAGAGAGTAAAGAATTGTACATACAGATCAGATAGGATTATCTCAGAGCCTTAAAAACCCCCTTGTAGAGGATACTCCTTCTGTAGAGGATAAGATTAGATCGTGCCACATATGTATTGAGTTGCAAACCTAAGCAGGCCTAATTTTTACTGGGATGGTGAAGAAGTGGTTGCCCGTTAAACCTGTATAAGAAAGGACGATGCAATTTCAGAAAGTCCTATCATCTTCAGGTTGCTGTGAGGTAGGCTATTGCTACAGTTTTACTTGTTTCTGAGAACAGCACCCTAGAAACACTCCCTTGTAACGGCCTTAAAGTGCAAACAGGATATATAACAGAACGTGGTATAATAGGAAGGGCGGAGTAACAACACCTAGGTAGGAGTAAGAGCACTACAGGAGTTGCACTTGGACTTACTTTTTCTGTAATGTGAAAATAAAGAGAGTAATAACAAGAATATACATTAAAGAAAACATTATCTATGGGAGAAACAACTGAAATGACATCTATGCAGAGTAGTCTAGATGTAGAGACAAAGGGAGAAACCTTAAGAATAGAGTAGTGGTTCCAAAAGTGTGCTCTAAGCCACCGATTATTGCCAGAAGCGCTAAGGCGTTAAAATTTGAAATAACGAGAAACTAATCAGGACTTATGTTGGCTATTTTTACATATCAAACATTTTTTCTTAAAAATATATTAGTTCGTGTTTGTACTAAGTACAGTACACCTTTATAATGAAAAAATTATTCCATAAAAATTTACCTAAATCTTTACTACCAATATAATTAGAGTCAATGTATTATAGAGGGGGCGCCAGAAAATAGTTTTCTCCCAAGGGAGCTATGGCTTAAAAATGATTGGTAACCACCCATACCCTATGCTTAGAGTAAGTAGCCTATGCTTAGAGTTAGTAGCCAATGCTTAGAGTAAGTAACCTATGCCTCAAGTAGCATATGCTTAGAGTTAGTAGCCTATGTTTAGAGTAAGTAGCCTATGCTTAGAGTAAGTAGGCAATGCTTAGAGTAAGTAGCCTTTGCTTAGAGTAAGTATCCTATCCTTAGAGTTAGTAGCTTTTGCTTAGATTAAGTAGCCTTTGCTTAGAGTAAGTAGCCTATGCTTAGAGTTAGTAGCCTATCCTTAGAGTTAGTAGCTTTTGCTTAGAGTAAGTAGCCTATGCTTAGAGTAAGTAGCCTATCCTTAGAGTTAGTAGCTTTTGCTTAGAGTAAGTAGCCTATGCTTAGAGTAAGTAGCCTTTGCTTAGAGTAAGTAGCCTATGCTTAGAGTAAGTAGCCTATCCTTAGAGTTAGTAGCTTTTGCTTAGAGTAAGTAGCCTATGCTTAGAGTAAGTAGCCTATGCTTAGAGTAAGTAGCCTATCCTTAGAGTTAGTAGCTTTTGCTTAGAGTTAGTAGCTTTTGCTTAGAGTAAGTAGCCTATGCTTAGAGTAAGTAGCCTATGCTTAGAGTAAGTAGCCTATCCTTAGAGTTAGTAGCTTTTGCTTAGAGTTAGTAGCTTTTGCTTAGAGTAAGTAGCCTATGCTTAGAGTAAGTAGCCTATCCTTAGAGTTAGTAGCTTTTGCTTAGAGTAAGTAGCCTATGCTTAGAGTAAGTAGCCTTTGCTTAGAGTAAGTAGCCTATGCTTAGAGTAAGTAGCCTATCCTTAGAGTTAGTAGCTTTTGCTTAGAGTAAGTAGCCTATGCTTAGAGTAAGTAGCCTATGCTTAGAGTAAGTAGCCTATCCTTAGAGTTAGTAGCTTTTGCTTAGATTAAGTAGCCAATGCTTAGAGTAAGTAGCCTTTGCTTAGAGTAAGTAGCCTATTCTTAGAGTTAGTAGCTTTTGCTTAGATTAAGTAGCCTTTGCTTAGAGTAAGTAGCCTTTGCTTAGAGTAAGTAGCCTATCCTTAGAGTTAGTAGCTTTTGCTTAGAGTAAGTAGCCTATGCTTAGAGTAAGTAGCCTATGCTTAGAGTAAGTAGCCTATCCTTAGAGTTAGTAGCTTTTGCTTAGATTAAGTAGCCAATGCTTAGAGTAAGTAGCCTTTGCTTAGAGTAAGTAGCCTATGCTTAGATTAAGTAGCCAATGCTTAGAGTAAGTAGCCTTTGCTTAGAGTAAGTAGCCTATCCTTAGAGTTAGTAGCTTTTGCTTAGATTAAGTAGCCTATGCTTAGAGTAAGTAGCCTATGCTGAGAAACAGTACAGAAAATAATTTATTATACATAGTATAACATAATAAATTAACAATAATAGCCCATGCTACACATATTTAAATACCTTTGATGTACAATTCGCTAACACTGTTGACATCGTCAGAAGGTTACAAATATACTGGTTGAGTATATGCTGAGGAAATGTACATCAAGGGTGTTGTAAATATTTGTAGCAAGGGTTGTTGTTTAGTTACTATAATTACGTTACTGTGTTCTCTATAGTTTTGTATAGTATAAGGTTATAAAACACCAGGCTATTATTACAGTAATGTTTATTTTGATAAAAAGGGATTATTTCTCAAGTTGGCATTGCAAAGATGAGATCTTGGATCTGCACATCAATAAGTTGTTCTTTTAGTTTTAAGACCTATACGTTTAAATACAATATGTAACTGTAGTATTATATTATTGATCCCGTATTATTGGTATTATTATTAATTATAATCCTCTATTATTATTAATATGAATAACCTTTTATATCACTAATTCTCTGCGTCTCTGTCGTTTCTACTTATCGAAGAGAATTATTCATTGGTTATCACCAATGTAATTATTGTCATGCAATTATTTATTTACCTTTAGTTTCAAGGCAATCTACCAGTACTCCTTTTATCGCCTAAGCAGGATTGGCACATATTGTGCACGTAAGCAGGAGTAAGCTGGAGACGTAAACGTACCATTCTATAGAGGATATGACACCGTGCCTGCAGGTCCCCGTATCTGAAGCGGACCTACTTCCTATCGAGCTCTTACAGAGTCGTCCTTCCATGTACCCTTATGTAAGAACAAGGATAAGGGAGGCAGGTAGAGTTATGTAGAACTAAGGAATCGAAATAAGGGTCCATTTGTAATAGGAATAGGGCGAAATTATGTCACTGCTTGGACAAGTTGCATTACCTAAAGAGGCCCTGTCTCAAATCCGGTGAAAGGTATTCGCTTGTCAATTATTAAATCCAGCAAAAGTGGAGAGGCTAATTTTATGGATGTAGAAAGTTCGTAAGCCCTAAAGAAGACCTGTGATTCGGTGGAAACGTGGTACATCCAGTAATCTGTAACAGCTAAACAGAGCAAAAAACGTCCAAGCGTAAGTTGTAAGCGAATTTATTCGACAGAGAACTGGTGAGCATTGATATCGCGCTCTCTCCTTCCGTTCTTGTTACTTGTTTACGAGACGACGCTGAGAACGGTTGCCTGAAAGTAAAGTCAGGTAGCTAGCGTTCCCACGCCTGTACTGGGCCTAACCGTGGGAAGCTCTGCCGTCGGGGGACACGTGGCTCGCAGTTTATATCCACGCTAATCAATACGTCTATTAGCTATTTGTAACTCCCTTTCTAATTTTGCTAAATCAACTCTCCGCTAATCCTGATACATTTAATACCAATAAGACCCGATATCATTAACGGTGCTTCGAAAAACTACGAGTCTGTGTTTTAGTCAAATTTGTTGATTTTGATAAAATTACGTTTTCAAAGGTTTAGTAGGTATGCCTTTATTTCCAATTTATGGTGGATATCTGTCAGAAGGTAACCATGCGATCAAGTTATATTTTTATTCAGTCCCTCACCTGATAGTGTATGTTTTTTTTAAATAATCTCTTTCTATGTCTTTCCTCTCTCTCTCTCTCTCTCTCTTTCTTTCTCTCTCTCTCGCACTGTCCCCCATTCTCTTTCACACCTAATTCTGCTAATATATCAGCAGATCATTCTAATTACAACCGTACATCCGATTAAGTCGGTAAAAAGAACTTTGAGGTTAGTAAATGACCAGCCCTTAGCATGCGGACATACAGAAGGCAACTGGTGACGGGAACGCAACCCAAACTGAAGTTGCTTTTTCACAGCGTACAGAGTTGAATGCACATATTCATTGCGAAGTGATAGCAACGCGACTAGCGAGTGACACAGAAACTAAAGTTTCTCCGGTCGCGACATGCTGTTAACTCGTTGCTCAGTTGCCAGCAATATTTGTTGTGTATGCGTTTCTCAAGAGTGCTCCCGTATTTAAATAATTATTATTTTTATTTGTATATTTTGTGTTTCTGTTTCTTTGAATAGTCTTTTATTATTCTGGTATAGCATGTCAGGAAAACAAAATATTGCTGGTTCTGGTCATGATTTGTGTGTCCAACAACTTCAAGACGATATGAATGATTACCAATAATTTTTGTTTCATTGTAATGTAAGTTTTGTAGTTATACATGAATGAGCAATTAGCCTTAGTCGAGTGTTATTGTTAATCTTTCTCCAGCTGAAATCGGTTCTCGTCGAACAGTTTTTTTTCTTCACGTTCTACAATACATGACTTAAAAGGTAGCCGTAACTGCTATGCTCGTACGATAATAATTAAAACATTTGTCTGGGTAAATTCATAAGTTGTGCACAGCAATGTATTGGCTTTGTCTTGCATGAATGACGTTATAGAGGTGTAGGCCTACACTGAATTGTCTTTATTTGTAGCGTCTCTCTAAAATATACACAAGGATGCATCCTCCTCTGACAACTAAACTAGCAACTTTATATGAACAATCCTGTAAACCGACTAGCAACTTTTCCAATAGCAACTCAATTTTGGGTTGCGTTGCCGTCAGCAGTTGCCTCCTGTATGTCCTCAGAATTGCTTTACGATTCTGCAATCTTCTAATAAGATAGGTAGCGGGCGTAATCGCCAAACGTGACAAATGTAAATTAAGTTTAAAAATTTATATCAGTAGAAGAACATTGCTAAACAAAAACAAACATTTAGAAGGTTATAGAAATAAGTTATCGCAGCGCCTAATACCTACATAACCTTCCCTTACAGATAGGTCTCACAAGTATCTGAAACTAGAGATGACCGTGTTGCATTACTCCCAATGTTCTGTCTTTGCGGCACATGTCTTAGTACAATTTTAAGAATTATTTATGGACTGTACGGGCTTCACAACATTTTACTTATTGTTGTATAGACTTACATTATTAACTGGTTTATTTGACTCGGCCTGACTTAATGACTGCTTATGCCCTATTACCTAACTTATAGGCCTGCCTATACACTCGCAGATAGTTTCTATCTATTCATCGTTCTGAAAACATTCAGGCACTGCTGTTTAAATCTATTTATCGTTCTGAAAACATTTAAATACTACAGTTTAAATCTATTTATCGTCCTGAAAACACTCAAGTACTGCAGTTTAAATCTATTTATCGTCCTGAAAACACTCAAGTACTGCAGTTTAAATCTATTTATCGTTCTGAAAACATTTAAATACTACAGTTTAAATCTATTTATCGTCCTGAAAACATTTAAATACTACAGTTTAAATCTATTTATCGTCCTGAAAACACTCAAGTACTGCAGTTTAGATCTATTTATCGTCCTGAAAACATTTAAATACTACCGTTTAAATCTATTTATCGTCCTGAAAACATTTAAATACTACAGTTTAAATCTAATTATCGCCCTGAAAACTCTCAAGTACTGCAGTTTCCATCTATTTATCGTCCTGAAAACATTCTAATACTACAGTTTAAATCTATTTATCGTTCTGAAAACATTTAAATACTACAGTTTAAATCTATTTATCGTCCTGAAAACATTTAAATACTACAGTTTAAATCTATTTATCGTCCTGAAAACACTCAAGTACTGCAGTTTAGATCTATTTATCGTCCTGAAAACATTTAAATACTACCGTTTAAATCTATTTATCGTCCTGAAAACATTTAAATACTACAGTTTAAATCTAATTATCGCCCTGAAAACTCTCAAGTACTGCAGTTTCCATCTATTTATCGTCCTGAAAACATTCTAATACTACAGTTTAATTTATTTTTCGTCCTGAAAACACTCAAGTACTGCAGTTTAGATCTATTTATCGTCCTTAAAACATTCTAATACTACAGTTTAATTTATTTTTCGTCCTGAAAACACTCAAGTACTGCAGTTTCCATCTATTTATCGTCCTGAAAACATTCTAATACTACAGTTTAATTTATTTTTCGTCCTGAAAACACTCAAGTACTGCAGTTTCCATCTATTTATCGTCCTGAAAACATTCTAATACTACAGTTTAATTTATTTTTCGTCCTGAAAACACTCAAGTACTGCAGTTTCCATCTATTTATCGTCCTGAAAACATTCTAATACTACAGTTTAATTTATTTTTCGTCCTAAAAACAATCAAGTACTACAGTTTAAGATTTGGAACTAAGTTAACACAACTACATACATTAAACATTAACTATATACATTCACTATATTAAACTATATGCATTAAACATTTTGCAATATCTATCTCCTAGCTAAAGTGGGCCATATTCTATGACAATTACGTGCATTAAGGCGTTTTAAAATTAAAATAACCGTTCACGATATGACTAAAATCTCTGTAAAATAACTCTTCTGAAAATAATTAGCCCTGTAAATAAAGTGAAGTAATTGCATTTTATTTCCAGTATGACTGCATTAATTTGTCTGAAGTAACCTACTTGGGCCTTGATGCATGACTTACGTTAGATAGACTCAATCATTGGTTTAAATGAAAAAAACATCTGCATCCAATTGCTTTTTAATTCTGAACAATTGGTTATTTAATGAAGTTAATCATACCTCTCGATATTCGGTACGAGGTAGGTAGAGCACTTGTTGAGCACGACTTGAACTTGTATACTCGTCCGATGTAATCGCTGTTGCCAGGTTGTGTACTTACACTCCAAAGGACCATAATGATTTCAATAAAATTGTTCCTTACAACTGTGAATCCACATTACTCGAAAACAAAATGTTTTTAAAACGGAGAGTATATGTATTGCTATAATTGCTGCTAAAGCCCCTGCCAATAATCAATTGGTCAGTTAAAGTTTTTGGTTTATATGGGATACTTTGGAGGGAATTGTCTTTCATCGCTTGACGGGTTGGTGTAGGCACAGATAGTAGAGTGGCACAAAATGGGATCGTCGGCAAGTATGAACGTATGAACTTCAGTCGATAGGTTTAAAGTAATGGAATCGAATCTGGAGAAAGATTACTATAAATGTCCTGAAGGTAACGTGATTCAGACTTCACTTTAAATTGTGTTTTAAACTGTCAACATAGTTTGCACTTTACTTCCTAAAACACTATGAATTTTACAATTAAAAACTTACCACTAGTCAAATTGTGTATAACTCACTAGATATAGCAAGATACTTGAGGGTCGCTGTAGGGGAGTTCACTGACTAGTGGAGGCGGAGGTCCAGGCAGCTGTCTACCCCTCTCGCGCATCTAAGCACAGTTGTGAGCAAGACACAAAGGTTGTGACGGGCCGATACGAGTAACAGCCAGAAGCGAGAAACAATGAGTTTAAGGACTCCCCATTACTCTAATAGTTAGGCCATTGCGCATCATCTGGTCAAGTCTCTTGCCATATCTCGCGACTCGTACAATAACGAGTGTAGTTATATTTCCAGAAAAGAGTAGGTTTACTTTAACGATGAAAACCCGGTCAATTCACAGAATTCTTTTCATTGCCTCAGAAAAGATATGTCCCTAGCTAGCGATATATTTTTCACAAATTTGTAACGTTCATCTAAAAAAAGAAAAATATAATTAACAGTTTTGATTAATTATTACTTTGAAAGTATATTTTAATAATTCTACCCGATCAACTAGCTGCTCGCTTGAGAGCAGGTCTACTTTTTTAGGATGGTAGATATTTTCTGATATTCGTTTGTCACTGTTGGCAAAATATGGAAAATATCAGTTCCAATAACAATGGAACGATCGGAGGTTGTCTCTGTTGTGAATGGCCAAAATAACGCCGTCGCTGGCTGAAAAGTTACTGATTTTATACCATGGCTATCATTGGTTGATTTGTTGCTGTCACTAGCTCTACTCATTTACAGTATATGGATGGTCGATTTGTGTCAGGTTGTAAGATAGTGACAGAGTTGTATACAGAAACGCAATTTCGCACTCGGTAGTGTGTTCTTAATTTCGTAGGGGTTTATTTTTAAGTGATGTGAGCTTACCGAAAAACAAAAAAAGCGATTTATGGAATCATTTCACCAGTATAGTATGTCTGGCTGTTATTGGTACATACAGAGCTGTCTCAGTATCCCCTGTCACCGCTAAAAGTCACTGATCCGAGGCCTGACGCTGTTACTAACATCGCACTGTATCGGCCATCCCTAGTCTATTTCCGACCATGCACAGGGTGTTATGATCTCCTTTATATCTCCTAGCAGGTAGTTTTATCTCCCTGACTTATTCACAACCCTTCGCTATCGTTGCATAGTGTAATAGCCATACTAGCAATCGCCTTAAAACCAAAACTAATAATAATTCCACTCGAAGCTCAGACAATTAAAAATACTGAGCTTCTTTATAAGGAAGCAGAATCTTTGTCTCACGAGACACTATATTGGTCACGTAGACGTGCCTCGCAAAAACTACCGCAATTATGTTACGTAACAACAATACAGTACGCGGCTGATATATTGCGTCGATTTGACGCGGATTGTTCAGTCTCGTGGTAGGAGGACGGCAAAGTAGGACAACTCCGCGCTTTCCCACATCTTAATGGTCCATATATTTTCTGTTTATTCAAACTTCGGACAGAATTAATTTTAATTTTATTCTCCAAAGCATAAATTTACAAGCAATATCCTCTGACAAATCTTAAGAAGCGATAGAAGGCAATAAAGCCGGACGGGATGGTGAGCAAACACGCAACGCAGACGCCTTGGTTTGGGGGCTCCGCTAGTTGTTTATTGTGCCAGACACTGTACGTTTTCTTCCGGTAATCGGCTACATTTTAAAATTTACTTTTTTTACTGTAAAACATTTTGCTCGATTTTTAAACAAATTTTGCATCCCGTGACGCTGCCAGTAGTTTGCCTTAATGTGGCATCTCCAAGACGGCTTTACCCTTGCTTATAGCTATCTTTGTTACTGGAACAAAGTCTGATAATAAGCTATTAGGAATGTTTATGTGATGTATAGTTGTAAGCTGGGTATACGTAACGCTCTATGTAGCCTACAAGTATCGACCAGAATCTTTCTTCCTCTCGTTAGAAATTACCTGAAATTTTGTTCAAGCATAACACTTTTGGAACAACACATGTTTTCTTTTGTCGTGCGCGAATTCAATCAAGCTATCAAGGTTTACCCCTCGAACCAACAAGTTTTCTTTCTCTCCCATCGATACAGTTCCCTTGTTTTATTTTTGTTATTTCGAGGATCCGCTAACGAGCCGATAGCAAGAACAGTGGCATTTGGATAATTGCTATTGGCTTTCTTACTGTGCCAATTACAATTTACAGGATGCAGTAAAAAAAACCGTTGTCCAGGAGTGTACATGTCCGACATATGTTGTTACCTTGGAAGTTTTTGTGCTGATCGACGATAGCACTAGCAACGGAAGCGTCTCAGAAGACTGGCTGCCGTGACATGCTTGCTGGACAGTTCGGCATCATATGTTCTCTCTCGTACACTTCACTGGACAACGGGGAGTGTACGTATAATGGACTAAGAGAGAGTCATCTGCGTGTACAATTATGTAAAACCTAATTTCAATTATATGTGTCTTATACCACCGAAGAACAGACTGAATTCCGTTTACTCTTCGTTGTTTTTACTTCAGTTTTAATCGTTAGGCACTTTAAATCCTTCATTTTACAACTACATCTAAGAACCATTAAAAGATAGATTCAAATACATTTAAAGTAAACTATAGGACCAAATAACGATGGGATTTAGGGTTAAACGATCGAATATTGTTGAAATGTTGAACAGAAATATAAAAGTTTTGATATCGAAAACGTGAACAATAATCTGATTCAAAAACTATTCGAAGCAATAAAATATTAAAGAGATGAAACAATAAATAACAACCGGTTCATAAAGATCTAGAAGCTTGTATTTTTCACTCCTGTGTATTTATAATTAAACCGAACCCCTCCCAAAACCTTCGGTTCCGTAGTTTTCTACCTGATTTCACAGCAGGACCGACCTAGTCAATAGGAACAATCTAATGCCAGTAGCAAGGCAAGTTCCTCCTTCTGACAAAGTATTGTCCTCTAATGTTTCCTTTCCGAACTGATGCTGACTTCGCACGGAATATCCTCGTTACCCGCTGCGAGTGTATACAATAAATATCTCGTGGAAGGAAACAAAAGGTTCCAGGCGCCTCATCAGGTGAGTTGTGATTGCAACAGCAAGAAGGGTTGTTGGCGAAGGACGTATTAAAACGTTTAATATGTTTCTAGATTGGTCAACACTAAATAAATAAGCTTTTAGGTAAGTAACTTGCTTTAAAGGTATACTGATAATGTTTGCTTCTTTCTTGAACCTTGCCTGCTAATATACGCTTTCACACATAACCACTACTCAAAACCCTAGAAATATGCATGAAAATAAGGGAATAATAGGACCCCAACATGCATAATATCTTCCCACACCACTCACAGCTATTTGGCTTTAAAGAGATTCTAAGTGAATACTCACCTAAATAATATTTAGGTATAATAGTTTAACAATTTAGCTTTTTGAGAATATTCTTTCAAAAGTGAACTGTTTATCGCTTAATAAAATATATGGTTTACCTCAGTAGCTAAACCTTATATTAATTTCCTCTAGAGTAGTATGAAATGTTTCTCGAATCTGTGACGTTAGTGTCACTTGTAACTGCGAAGCCTAAACAGTCACTAAATACATTCACAAAGTTGTAAACTTGCATCCACGGAACAACCACTAATGATACGGAGCCTCGTCCTACTTACTAAATTACATTACAAAAATTGTAAATACCATTAATCAGTTGCTATCATTTTGCAAATAACTCAAATTAAGCTTTATACGTATAGTTAAAAGAACAACAATATTTCTTTGAACTAACATATGTAACTAATCGCTTAATAAAATATATGGTTTACCTCAGTAGCTAAACCTTATATTAATTTCCTCTAGAGTAGTATGAAATGTTTCTCGGATCTGTGACGTTAGTGTCACTTGTAACTGCGAAGCCTAAACAGTCACTAAATACATTCACAAAGTTGTAAACTTGCATCCACGGAACAACCACTAATGATACGGAGCCTCGTCCTACTTACTAAATTACATTACAAAAATTGTAAATACCATTAATCAGTTGCTATCATTTTGCAAATAACTCAAATTAAGCTTTATACGTATAGTTAAAAGAACAACAATATTTCTTTGAACTAACATATGTAACTAATCGCTTGATAAAATATATGGCTTACCCCAGTAACTAAACCTTGTATTAATTTCCTCTAGAGTAGTATGAAATGTTTCTCGGATCTGTGACGTTAGTGTCACTTGTAACTGCGAAGCCTAAACAGTCACTAAATACATTCACAAAGTTCTAAACTTGCATCCACGGAACAACCACTAATGATATGGAACCTTGTCCTACTTACTAAATTACATTAAAAAAATTGTAAATACCATTAATCAGTTGCTATCATTTTGCAAATAACTCAAATTAAGCTTTATACGTATAGTTAAAAGAACAACAATATTTCTTTGAACTAACATATGTAACTAATCGCTTGATAAAATATATGGCTTACCCCAGTAACTAAACCTTGTATTAATTTCCTCTAGAGTAGTATGAAATGTTTCTCGGATCTGTGACGTTAGTGTCACTTGTAACTGCGAAGCCTAAACAGTCACTAAATACATTCACAAAGTTGTAAACTTGCATCCACGGAACAACCACTAATGATACGGAGCCTCGTCCTACTTACTAAATTACATTACAAAAATTGTAAATACTATTAATCAGTTGCTATCATTTTGCAAATAACTCAAATTAAGCTTTATACGTATAGTTAAAAGAACAACAATATTTCTTTGAACTAACATATGTAACTAATCGCTTGATAAAATATATGGCTTACCCCAGTAACTAAACCTTGTATTAATTTCCTCTAGAGTAGTATGAAATGTTTCTCGAATCTGTGACGTTAGTGTCACTTGTAACTGCGAAGCCTAAACAGTCACTAAATACATTCACAAAGTTGTAAACTTGCATCCACGGAACAACCACTAATGATATGGAACCTTGTCCTACTTACTAAATTACATTAAAAAAAATTGCAAATACCATTAATCAGTTGCTATCATTTTGCAAATAACTCAAATTAAGCTTTATACGTATAGTTAAAAGAACAACAATATTTCTTTGAACTAACATATGTAACTAATCGCTTGATAAAATATATGGCTTACCCCAGTAGCTAAACCTTATATTAATTTCCTCTAGAGTAGTATGAAATGTTTCTCGAATCTGTGACGTTAGTGTCACTTGTAACTGCGAAGCCTAAACAGTCACTAAATACATTCACAAAGTTGTAAACTTGCATCCACGGAACAACCACTAATGATATGGAACCTTGTCCTACTTACTAAATTACATTAAAAAAAATTGCAAATACCATTAATCAGTTGCTATCATTTTGCAAATAACTCAAATTAAGCTTTATACGTATAGTTAAAAGAACAACAATATTTCTTTGAACTAACATATGTAACTAATTGCTTATAAAATATATGGCTTACCCCAGTAACTAAACCTTGTATTAATTTCCTCTAGAGTAGTATGAAATGTTTCTCGTATCTGTGACGTTAGTGTCACTTGTAACTGCGAAGCCTAAACAGTCACTAAATACATTCACAAAGTTCTAAACTTGCATCCACGGAACAACCACTAATGATAGGGAACCTTGTATTAATTTACTCTAGAGTAGTATGAAATGTTTCTCGAATCTGTGACGTTAGTGTCACTTGTAACTGCGAAGCCTAAACAGTCGCTAAATACATTCACAAAGTTCTAAACTTGCATCCACGGAAAAACCACTAATGATACGGAACCTTGTCCTACTTACTAAATTACATTTAAAAAAATTGCAAATACCATTAATCAGTTGCTATCATTTTGCAAATAACTCAAATTAAGCTTTATACGTATAGTTAAAAGAACAACAATATTTCTTTGAACTAACATATGTAACTAATTGCTTATAAAATATAAGAATAATCTTAGTGATCAAACAAAGTCAATCAACGAGAGCAGTACGAGTAGGCATGCCATATGTCTGTGATTGGGATTTAGGTCAATAACATTAAAGGAGAAAGGGAGCGGAAGAGGGTGTAAACAGGGGATGTTATAGTTTCCAGATTTCAAGGTCGTGGCGGACTATATGTAAACAAAACCCTACAGCTGTTACAGCGAGAAATGTTTCTAAATAGGTCCACCCTGAAGAGCTACATGTCCTTCTAAAACATTGTCGAGGGTAACACTATTCTTCAGTGAGGAAGACAACAGGCGAAGAAGATAGTTTTGCACATTGTAACTGGAGCCGGTTGGAAAAAAGAAAAGAACATGCGAAAACTGATCACTGAACCTGTGGATTACTGTCAGAACGGAGTGTGTCTGATGAAAACGGAGAGATTGGAACTTTTTAGAGACAGAGTTAGAGAAGGAGGGTCTACCTCTACGCCAAGATATGTTAAAAAGATGTGTTCAGGAAAACATCCCTCTCACTCCACGTTACCATCGGTCCATAGTTATTTTCCTTAGTTATTGTACTACAGGCGCCTGTACCAGGCTTATCCTGCTTTCAGACTCGGATTAATTTCTTCTTTTCTAGTTGGAAATTATTATTTCAAATTTCACCAATGAGCTTTAGGCGATTAAGGAAGCTGTCACTCTCTATCTAAATGACTCCATTGTTTCAGGCCTTACAGGGATAGTAATTTTCTCTGACTGTAAATCTGCCTTGGAAGCAATAACAAACGGAGACACAGACAACACCTCTGCGATAAATGTACTGCTTGAGAGTCATCACTGTTTGAGAGGGGAAATCATGTCATCTACAATGGATCCCTAAGCACGTAAACATTGAAGGAAATGGATGTGGCGACTCATTGGCCAAAGAAGCCCGTGAAAACGATCAACCGGGTAACACCATTACAGTTGGAGATGTGAACGCAGTGGCCAAAAACCGAAACTTACTTCATACCTTTAGGAGGCCACTTATTCCCGACTTCAACTGCGCCAGAAATTTGATATCGGTCATTGTCAGACTAAGAACCAACCATTTCAGTGGGTTGAAGATCCTCCCAGACAAGACCAGGACATATGTTACCTGCAAAAACCGTCCGGATGTCAGTATAACGCCGAGACACATTTTCCAGTGCCCAACACTTACGCCGCAAATTTTGAGGTTGGATATGGTGCCATTTGAAGATCATCTAAGATCTCTTTAGCCAAAATACGTCGGAGCTGGCGGTTGATATCGTTCAAACTTTCGATGTTATCTAGAACTCCATGGAAACGAAAACAATAACAATTATTATTATATCTTGAATGTACTTAGATTGTTAATTGCTGAAGTCATGTGTCCCCATGGTTACGTCATCCCTAAAACAAGCTCCCATAGGCCAGTTTTAGGAAATTTCTCTTTGTTTTTTCATGAAATTATTTTATAAATTTGAAAAATTAAATTAAGTAGACTAATTGTGTCTTTATAAAGGTGTTTGGTAGTAAAAAAAGATGGTTGAAGTTAACAAAGTTTATAACTCTGAAAGTATTGTATAAGTTACAATTAAAGAATTTTATCTAACAACACTCTTATACAAGAGTTATTAGTTAGTACGTTACACTTGTCTTTAGGAGCACTTACTGTTTTGATGATTCAGGACAGACGTCAACTCAGACGGTATAATTTACTCGGTTACTGCCATCCTCAATAACCAAAAAAGTAAGTGTTACTATAAACAAGTGTAACATGCTAACATAATAAATGCTCAAGTAGCTCTAAGGAGGATGGGATCAAATAATTAATTGCACGTTCTTGTGACAACTTGAGCCTCCTTGTAAAGTTGCAGCACTTCGCGTAGCTGCGGAAATAAGTAAATGAAGATATATGCTTTGAGTTGAACCTCAACTAAGCGCATGCATCATTATATTATTATTACGTAAACTCAATGTTCCTCCTTGGGCATGTTTAACTTCAATCTGACACCTTTTCTCCCGAACTGACAACTTAACTTTAGTTATTAAAATTTCTATAATTTTTAAAAATTTCAACTTGCCAGAGAAAACACATGACATGTTAATCAGCTTACGTCATAGCGGGATTACGCCATCTATTCATTATTAGTTGCATCTATATTAATAATTCTAAATTTCAATATTAGTGACTGAGTGTATTTATTAACTTCCCAAAGTTTCCTCCCGATCGGATGAACGGTTTCGGAAGCTAAAGAGTCATACAGACAAACATTCCTTTATAAATGTATATAGATTTCACTTTTTAAAATATCGAACCAAGCGCCCCCAACCAGGCTACAAATTACACGGACCCTTCCCAGGAGTGTATTTATTAACTTCCCAAAGTTTCCTCCCGATCGGATGAACGGTTTCGGAAGCTAAAAAATCATACAGACAATCATTCCTTTATAAATGTATATAGATTTCACTTTTTAAAATATCGATCCAAGCGCCCCCAACCAGGCTACAAATTACTCAGACCCTTCCCAGGAGTGTATTTATTAACTTCTCAAAGTTTCCTCCCGATCGGATGAACTGTTTCGGAAGCTAAAGAGTCATACAGACAAACATTCCTTTATAAATGTATATAGATTTCACTTTTTAAAATATCGATCCAAGCGCCCCCAACCAGGCTACAAATTACTCAGACCCTTCCCAGGAGTGTATTTATTAACTTCCCAAAGTTTCCTCCCGATCGGATGAACGGTTTCGGAAGCTAAAAAATCATACAGACAAACATTCCTTTATAAATGTATATAGATTTCACTTTTTAAAATATCAATCCAAGCGCCCCCAACCAGGCTACAAATTACTCGGACCCTTCCCAGGAGTGTATTTATTAACTTCCCAAAGTTTCCTCCCGATCGGATGAACTGTTTCGGAAGCTAAAGAGTCATACAGACAAACATTCCTTTATAGATGTATATAGATTTCACTTTTTAAAATATCGATCCAAGCGCCCCCAACCAGGCTACAAATTACTCAGACCCTTCCCAGGAGTGTATTTATTAACTTCCCAAAGTTTCCTCCCGATCGGATGAACTGTTTCGGAAGCTAAAGAGTCATACAGACAAACATTCCTTTATAAATGTATATAGATTTCACTTTTTAAAATATCGATCCAAGCGCCCCCAACCAGGCTACAAATTACTCAGACCCTTCCCAGGAGTGTATTTATTAACTTCCCAAAGTTTCCTCCCGATCGGATGAACTGTTTCGGTAGCTAAAGTGTCATACAGACAAACATTCCTTTATAAATGTATATAGATTTCACTTTTTAAAATATCGATCCAAGCGCCCCCAACCAGGCTACAAATTACTCAGACCCTTCCCAGGAGTGTATTTATTAACTTCCCAAAGTTTCCTCCCGATCGGATGAACGGTTTCGGAAGCTAAAAAATCATACAGACAAACATTCCTTTATAAATGTATATAGATTTCACTTTTTAAAATATCGATCCAAGCGCCCCCAACCAGGCTACAAATTACTCAGACCCTTCCCAGGAGTGTATTTATTAACTTCCCAAAGTTTCCTCCCGATCGGATGAACTGTTTCGGAAGCTAAAGAGTCATACAGACAAACATTCCTTTATAAATGTATATAGATTTCACTTTTTAAAATATCGATCCAAGCGCCCCCAACCAGGCTACAAATTACTCAGACCCTTCCCAGGAGTGTATTTATTAAATTCCCAAAGTTTCCTCCCGATCGGATGAACGGTTTCGGAAGCTAAAAAGTCATACAGACAAACATTCCTTTATAAATGTATATAGATTTCACTTTTTAAAATATCGATCCAAGCGCCCCCAACCAGGCTACAAATTACTCAGACCCTTTCCAGGAGTGTATTTATTAACTTCCCAAAGTTTCTTCCCGATCGGATGAACTGTTTCGGAAGCTAAAGAATCATACAGACAAACATTCCTTTATAAATGTATATAGATTTCACTTTTTAAAATATCTATCCAAGCGCCCCCAACCAGGCTACAAATTACTCAGACCCTTCCCAGGAGTGTATTTATTAACTTCCCAAAGTTTCCTCCCGATCGGATGAACGGTTTCGGAAGCTAAAAAGTCATACAGACAAACATTCCTGTATAAATGTATATAGATTTCACTTTTTAAAATATCGATCCAAGCGCCCCCAACCAGGCTACAAATTACTCAGACCCTTCCCAGGAGTGTATTTATTAACTTCCCAAAGTTTCCTCCCGATCGGATGAACTGTTTCGGAAGCTAAAGAGTCATACAGACAAACATTCCTTTATAAATGTATATAGATTTCACTTTTTAAAATATCGATCCAAGCGCCCCCAACCAGGCTACAAATTACTCAGACCCTTTCCAAGAGTGTATTTATTAACTTCCCAAAGTTTCCTCCCGATCGGATGAACGGTTTCGGAAGCTAAAAAGTCATACAGACAAACATTCCTTTATAAATGTATATAGATTTCACTTTTTAAAATATCGATCCAAGCGCCCCCAACCAGGCTACAAATTACTCAGACCCTTCCCAGGAGTGTATTTATTAACTTCCCAAAGTTTCCTCCCGACCGGATGAACTGTTTCGGAAGCTAAAGAGTCATACAGACAAACATTCCTTTATAAATGTATATAGATTTCACTTTTTAAAATATCGATCCAAGCGCCCCCAACCAGGCTACAAATTACTCAGACCCTTCCCAGGAGTGTATTTATTAACTTCCCAAAGTTTCCTCCCGATCGGATGAACTGTTTCGGAAGCTAAAGAGTCATACAGACAAACATTCCTTTATAAATGTATATAGATTTCACTTTTTAAAATATCGATCCAAGCGCCCCCAACCAGGCTACAAATTACTCAGACCCTTCCCAGGAGTGTATTTATTAACTTCCCAAAGTTTCCTCCCGATCGGATGAACGGTTTCGGAAGCTAAGGAGTCATACAGACAAACATTCCTTTATAAATGTATATAGATTTCACTTTTTAAAATATCGATCCAAGCGCCCCCAACCAGGCTACAAATTACTCAGACCCTTCCCAGGAGTGTATTTATTAACTTCCCAAAGTTTCCTCCCGATCGGATGAACGGTTTCGGAAGTTAAAGAGTCATACACACAAACATTCCTTTATAAATGTATATAGATTTCACTTTTAAAAATATCGATCCAAGCGCCCCCAACCAGGCTACAAATTACTCAGACCCTTCCCAAGAGTGTATTTATTAACTTCCCAAAGTTTCCTCCCGATCGGATGAACGGTTTCGGAAGCTAAAAAGTCATACAGACAAACATTCCTTTATAAATGTATATAGATTTCACTTTTTAAAATATCGATCCAAGCGCCCCCAACCAGGCTACAAATTACTCAGACCCTTCCCAGGAGTGTATTTATTAACTTCCCAAAGTTTCCTCCCGATCGGATGAACTGTTTCGGAAGCTAAAGAGTCATACAGACAAACATTCCTTTATAAATGTATATTGATTTCACTTTTTAAAATATCGATCCAAGCGCCCCCAACCAGGCTACAAATTACTCAGACCCTTCCCAGGAGTGTATTTATTAACTTCCCAAAGTTTCCTCCCGATCGGATGAACTGTTTCGGAAGCTAAAGGGTCATACAGACAAACATTCCTTTATAAATGTATATAGATTTCACTTTTTAAAATATCGATCCAAGCGCCCCCAACCAGGCTACAAATTACTCAGACCCTTCCCAGGAGTGTATTTATTAACTTCCCAAAGTTTCCTCCCGATCGGATGAACTGTTTCGGAAGCTAAAGAGTCATACAGACAAACATTTCTTTATAAATGTATATAGATTTCACTTTTTAAAATATCGATCCAAGCGCCCCCAACCAGGCTACAAATTACTCAGACCCTTCCCAGGAGTGTATTTATTAACTTCCCAAAGTTTCCTCCCGATCGGATGAACGGTTTCGGAAGCTAAAGAGTCATACAGACAAACATTCCTTTATAAATGTATATTGATTTCACTTTTTAAAATATCGATCCAAGCGCCCCCAACCAGGCTACAAATTACTCAGACCCTTCCCAGGAGTGTATTTATTAACTTCCCAAAGTTTCCTCCCGATCGGATGAACTGTTTCGGAAGCTAAAGAGTCATACAGACAAACATTCCTTTATAAATGTATATTGATTTCACTTTTTAAAATATCGATCCAAGCGCCCCCAACCAGGCTACAAATTACTCAGACCCTTCCCAGGAGTGTATTTATTAACTTCCCAAAGTTTCCTCCCGATCGGATGAACTGTTTCGGAAGCTAAAGGGTCATACAGACAAACATTCCTTTTAAATGTATATAGATTTCACTTTTTAAAATATCGATCCAAGCGCCCCCAACCAGGCTACAAATTACTCAGACCCTTCCCAGGAGTGTATTTATTAACTTCCCAAAGTTTCCTCCCGATCGGATGAACTGTTTCGGAAGCTAAAGAGTCATACAGACAAACATTCCTTTATAAATGTATATAGATTTCACTTTTTAAAATATCGATCCAAGCGCCCCCAACCAGGCTACAAATTACTCAGACCCTTCCCAGGAGCGTATTTATTAACTTCCCAAAGTTTCCTCCCGATCGGATGAACGGTTTCGGAAGCTAAGGAGTCATACAGACAAACATTCCTTTATAAATGTATATAGATTTCACTTTTTAAAATATCGATCCAAGCGCCCCCAACCAGGCTACAAATTACTCAGACCCTTCCCAGGAGTGTATTTATTAACTTCCCAAAGTTTCCTCCCGATCGGATGAACTGTTTCGGAAGCTAAAGAGTCATACAGACAAACATTCCTTTATAAATGTATATAGATTTCACTTTTTAAAATATCGATCCAAGCGCCCCCAACCAGGCTACAAATTACTCAGACCCTTCCCAGGAGTGTATTTATTAACTTCCCACAGTTTCCTCCCGATCGGATGAACGGTTTCGGAAGCTAAAAAGTCATACAGACAAACATTCCTTTATAAATGTATATAGATTTCACTTTTTAAAATATCGATCCAAGCGCCCCCAACCAGGCTACAAATTACTCAGACCCTTCCCAGGAGTGTATTTATTAACTTCCCAAAGTTTCCTCCCGATCGGATGAACTGTTTCGGAAGCTAAAGAGTCATACAGACAAACATTCCTTTATAAATGTATATAGATTTCACTTTTTAAAATATCGATCCAAGCGCCCCCAACCAGGCTACAAATTACTCAGACCCTTCCCAGGAGTGTATTTATTAACTTCCCAAAGTTTCCTCCCGATCGGATGAACGGTTTCGGAAGCTAAAGAGTCATACAGACAAACATTCCTTTATAAATGTATATTGATTTCACTTTTTAAAATATCGATCCAAGCGCCCCCAACCAGGCTACAAATTACTCAGACCCTTCCCAGGAGTGTATTTATTAACTTCCCAAAGTTTCCTCCCGATCGGATGAACTGTTTCGGAAGCTAAAGAGTCATACAGACAAACATTCCTTTATAAATGTATATAGATTTCACTTTTTAAAATATCGATCCAAGCGCCCCCAACCAGGCTACAAATTACTCAGACCCTTCCCAGGAGTGTATTTATTAACTTCCCAAAGTTTCCTCCCGATCGGATGAACTGTTTCGGAAGCTAAAGAGTCATACAGACAAACATTCCTTTATAAATGTATATAGATTTCACTTTTTAAAATATCGATCCAAGCGCCCCCAACCAGGCTACAAATTACTCAGACCCTTCCCAGGAGTGTATTTATTAACTTCCCAAAGTTTCCTCCCGATCGGATGAACGGTTTCGGAAGCTAAAGAGTCATACAGACAAACATTCCTTTATAAATGTATATTGATTTCACTTTTTAAAATATCGATCCAAGCGCCCCCAACCAGGCTACAAATTACTCAGACCCTTCCCAGGAGTGTATTTATTAACTTCCCAAAGTTTCCTCCCGATCGGATGAACTGTTTCGGAAGCTAAAAAGTCATACAGACAAACATTCCTTTATAAATGTATATAGATTTCACTTTTTAAAATATCGATCCAAGCGCCCCCAACCAGGCTACAAATTACTCAGACCCTTCCCAGGAGTGTATTTATTAACTTCCCAAAGTTTCCTCCCGATCGGATGAACTGTTTCGGAAGCTAAAGAGTCATACAGACAAACATTCCTTTATAAATGTATATAGATTTCACTTTTTAAAATATCGATCCAAGCGCCCCCAACCAGGCTACAAATTACTCAGACCCTTCCCAGGAGTGTATTTATTAACTTCCCAAAGTTTCCTCCCGATCGGATGAACGGTTTCGGAAGCTAAAAAGTCATACGGACAAACATTCCTTTATAAATGTATATAGATTTCACTTTTTAAAATATCGATCCAAGCGCCCCCAACCAGGCTACAAATTACTCAGACCCTTCCCAGGAGTGTATTTATTAACTTCCCAAAGTTTCCTCCCGATCGGATGAACTGTTTCGGAAGCTAAAGAGTCATACAGACAAACATTCCTTTATAAATGTATATAGATTTCACTTTTTAAAATATCGATCCAAGCGCCCCCAACCAGGCTACAAATTACTCAGACCCTTCCCAGGAGTGTATTTATTAACTTCCCAAAGTTTCCTCCCGATCGGATGAACGGTTTCGGAAGCTAAAGAGTCATACAGACAAACATTCCTTTATAAATGTATATTGATTTCACTTTTTAAAATATCGATCCAAGCGCCCCCAACCAGGCTACAAATTACTCAGACCCTTCCCAGGAGTGTATTTATTAACTTCCCAAAGTTTCCTCCCGATCGGATGAACTGTTTCGGAAGCTAAAGAGTCATACAGACAAACATTCCTTTATAAATGTATATTGATTTCACTTTTTAAAATATCGATCCAAGCGCCCCCAACCAGGCTACAAATTACTCAGACCCTTCCCAGGAGTGTATTTATTAACTTCCCAAAGTTTCCTCCCGATCGGATGAACTGTTTCGGAAGCTAAAGGGTCATACAGACAAACATTCCTTTTAAATGTATATAGATTTCACTTTTTAAAATATCGATCCAAGCGCCCCCAACCAGGCTACAAATTACTCAGACCCTTCCCAGGAGTGTATTTATTAACTTCCCAAAGTTTCCTCCCGATCGGATGAACTGTTTCGGAAGCTAAAGAGTCATACAGACAAACATTCCTTTATAAATGTATATAGATTTCACTTTTTAAAATATCGATCCAAGCGCCCCCAACCAGGCTACAAATTACTCAGACCCTTCCCAGGAGTGTATTTATTAACTTCCCAAAGTTTCCTCCCGATCGGATGAACGGTTTCGGAAGCTAAGGAGTCATACAGACAAACATTCCTTTATAAATGTATATAGATTTCACTTTTTAAAATATCGATCCAAGCGCCCCCAACCAGGCTACAAATTACTCAGACCCTTCCCAGGAGTGTATTTATTAACTTCCCAAAGTTTCCTCCCGATCGGATGAACTGTTTCGGAAGCTAAAGAGTCATACAGACAAACATTCCTTTATAAATGTATATAGATTTCACTTTTTAAAATATCGATCCAAGCGCCCCCAACCAGGCTACAAATTACTCAGACCCTTCCCAGGAGTGTATTTATTAACTTCCCACAGTTTCCTCCCGATCGGATGAACGGTTTCGGAAGCTAAAAAGTCATACAGACAAACATTCCTTTATAAATGTATATAGATTTCACTTTTTAAAATATCGATCCAAGCGCCCCCAACCAGGCTACAAATTACTCAGACCCTTCCCAGGAGTGTATTTATTAACTTCCCAAAGTTTCCTCCCGATCGGATGAACTGTTTCGGAAGCTAAAGAGTCATACAGACAAACATTCCTTTATAAATGTATATAGATTTCACTTTTTAAAATATCGATCCAAGCGCCCCCAACCAGGCTACAAATTACTCAGACCCTTCCCAGGAGTGTATTTATTAACTTCCCAAAGTTTCCTCCCGATCGGATGAACTGTTTCGGAAGCTAAAGAGTCATACAGACAAACATTCCTTTATAAATGTATATAGATTTCACTTTTTAAAATATCGATCCAAGCGCCCCCAACCAGGCTACAAATTACTCAGACCCTTCCCAGGAGTGTATTTATTAACTTCCCAAAGTTTCCTCCCGATCGGATGAACTGTTTCGGAAGCTAAAGAGTCATACAGACAAACATTCCTTTATAAATGTATATAGATTTCACTTTTTAAAATATCGATCCAAGCGCCCCCAACCAGGCTACAAATTACTCAGACCCTTTCCAGGAGTGTATTTATTAACTTCCCAAAGTTTCCTCCCGATCGGATGAACGGTTTCGGAAGCTAAAGAGTCATACAGACAAACATTCCTTTATAAATGTATATTGATTTCACTTTTTAAAATATCGATCCAAGCGCCCCCAACCAGGCTACAAATTACTCAGACCCTTCCCAGGAGTGTATTTATTAACTTCCCAAAGTTTCCTCCCGATCGGATGAACTGTTTCGGAAGCTAAAGAGTCATACAGACAAACATTCCTTTATAAATGTATATTGATTTCACTTTTTAAAATATCGATCCAAGCGCCCCCAACCAGGCTACAAATTACTCAGACCCTTCCCAGGAGTGTATTTATTAACTTCCCAAAGTTTCCTCCCGATCGGATGAACTGTTTCGGAAGCTAAAGGGTCATACAGACAAACATTCCTTTATAAATGTATATAGATTTCACTTTTTAAAATATCGATCCAAGCGCCCCCAACCAGGCTACAAATTACTCAGACCCTTCCCAGGAGTGTATTTATTAACTTCGAAAAGTTTCCTCCCGATCGGATGAACGGTTTCGGAAGCTAAAGAGTCATACAGAAAAACATTCCTTTATAAATGTATATAGATTTCACTTTTTAAAATATCGATCCAAGCGCCCCCAACCAGGCTACAAATTACTCAGACCCTTCCCAGGAGTGTATTTATTAACTTCCCAAAGTTTCCTCCCGATCGGATGAACGGTTTCGGAAGCTAAAGAGTCATACAGACAAACATTCCTTTATAAATGTATATAGATTTCAGGTTTTAAAATTTTTCCAATGCCATAGAAAACTGTGTCAAGGCCTGAAACTGAAAAAACGGCAGTGGTCGTATAGGCCTCCCCCTGCTTTTAGTTGTCTTTACGTTACTTGTATTTTGAAAACATTTTTGTTTCTTGACAATACACTTTTGATTTTTCTCGAGCCTCCAGTAATTTTCATTTAGGTAGTACGATATAAAGATGGTCACTGTTGAGAAAGAAGTTGGAGAAAAGCCAGGACCCTCAGCACAGAGGTAAGAATTTACCCACCACCGTCACGAGTCGTAGCAGCGTACAGTTCAAAAAAGAACAATAAAAAAATAATAACCATAAAAACTGGCTTTTCACAAACTGGTTTCATCGTGTAGCAGTGTGTGAGGGAAGGTTGCGCTTAAATGTTTGTTCCATTGAAGCAATTAACGCTTAAACAATGACTGCGGTATAAAGATTCCTAACGCATCTGTCTCACAACTATTCACAGGTCTTAACAAGGTACTAAATACTAATGCGCTGTTGTCAGTATCGTACGTTGCGCATGCAACAAAGCTGCTAAAGTACTTCGCAATTTCAGTAAAGAGGATCCGTACCTTGTTAGCGTAGCTTTTTCAATTAAACAAATCGCGCGATATGAAAATGCAATCACTGTTTCATGTAAGTTAAATATTCTATGTAGAATGCATGAAGCTGGTAGGGAAGCTTGAAGGTCACCCGGCCATTTAACCTGACGTGATGCATGCATTGAATAGCATTCGCGTGGTTCCGAATATCTAATCAACAACGCAAGAAGAGTAACTAAACAATTAGTTATATCACTGAGACATCCACCCGGTAGAATATGATTGGGACCCCTTCAAATTACCAAAATTCAACTGTACAAAACTTACGATTTAAATAACCAAATGACGCGACGTTCTACTAATCAAAAGTATAGTTTATAAGCTGGCACTTGACTAATAGGTAGAAAATTGTGTATTCGTCGTCTAGAAAACATCAAACACTGTCGTCATCCCTCGTCGGGGCTATAAACTGCTACGGAAACTTTAGGCATTTCTATTAGCAGGTTTCTGTGAGACACTATTTACATTTGTTGTTATTTATATACATTAAAAAGTATTAATAAGTAACAAAATAATAAATTAACCCTATGAGTCAGAGGAAGTCCAAGGGTCGATGTTTTTGAAAATGACCTGCAAGCACCTCCACGCTCCCCTGGAGCTCGGTTTCTTGCCAAAGCCCGCAGCCCCTAATTGCTACCTTTTAAAATTTTACCTATTCAAGGTTTTCAACTATTGTTTCTGTATTTGAGTATTAAGTTTTCAAGTATTTACCTAAGTAAATGCTTAACTATGAAGTACATTCAAATAAACATAAAAAATATAACAAACTAACATTTTATGTAATTCAAAAATATACCAATGCTTATTTTTCTAATATTGTTTACTCTTTATATATTGTTTATACGTTGACAAATGAATATCGATGACACCTGTATACTACAAAATAGGGAGTCATAAATCTACTTTGCAAAGAGAGAGATTACTTTAGGTTTATTAATTAGGCGTCAGTATGGTGTTACATTTAGAATAGTTTTTTTAAAACGTTTGAAAAATAATCACTCTCATAATATAACTTATCGTTTTGCAATTTTACTTTCATTTAACACTATGTGTAAATTTTTACAAAAATAAATACTCTATATGCTATGCTATAATAAATTCGAAAAATATTGTTATATTACAGTTACTTGAATAATGATAAGTTTAAACCTTAGTATTTTGAAAAATTAGTTAAAGGTAATAGTAAAAACTACTTTGCAAGAACAAAGATTACTATCGATTTATTACTTAGGTATTAATTAGGCGTTAACTTGATTTAAAACGTCGAGTATTACTTACATCATATTATTTATTGTTCTGTAATTCACGATGTCTAAATATTTACAGAACTAATAATAATGAAAGGTTATTTTCAATTTATGAATTTCAAGAAATTGTGCCGTGAACGCCTGCAGAGCGGCATTACGATAACCCGCAACAATGTATTTAGTTGAATTCCATGCACGTTGGGTTAGTTGAAAACAGTACACTTTTGGTTAGTTGAACGTCGCGTAATTTGGTTAGTTGAATGTTGCTTACGTTTTGGTCAGTTGAGCTTTGGTCATGCTGGTGAAGCTATTCCATTCTTCCCGAACGGACGTGGTCGGGTTTAAAACATAAATTACGTTTTCCTTGTCAAATTGATCACAGTTATCGTTTGTGCCTTGGAGGGTCATTCTCCCCTGTTCAGGCGTTACATTGTGCCTCCTTTTACGTACCCCTTCCACCCACTACCTCAACAAGGTGTTCTAAAAATTCTGATATCAAGTTGTCTAGAAAATGGTTTTGGCAAAAATTTCTTGAATAGCTTGGATCAACTGTGGTGTAATTTTTTAATAAACATAAATAAAACCTCTTAAGCCGCAAAAGCCTTTTATTTATGCCCTAATGTACATTTCGACTCTAAAGCAATCATCTTCAGAGAAAATTACCACAGGACTTGTAGTAGTTTCTTCTGAACATGATTGCTTTGGAATCAAATCGTACATCAGGGCATAAATAAAAATTCTTTGCGGTTTAAGAGGTTCTTTATTTATAAAAGAAATTGTAAAACAAGTATTTGTAACAAAATATATCTTTTCAAAATATTATAAGATTAATGTTTCTATAACGAAGTCATCAATTGTATAAGATATATAAACTACATTAAAGTAACAAAGCAAAATCATTATTATAATTATGTCTGCTATATCCTTTTGATGGTAGTTTACGAAGTGTACATGTAGGTTAAATATTAAAATACGTTTGTAAATTATGTATCATTTGATTATTAATCTTGTATTGTAGTATTGCTGATTGTAGGCTATTAATTGTAATATTATCATTATGGTCATTCAATATGCCTTCTATATTTTACTTTTGTACAACTTTTACTTCAGTTTTTAAAAACATGATGGCTTTCTATTGGTTGCATCTCTAAATATTTCCATTGCTCTCATTGGCTGGAGCAGGTAATGTTATCCTGCAAAGGCAGTAGAAACTGTAGACACTGATAAGTTAATAACAAGGCTTTATTTCAGTCGCTGTGTTTGCTTGTAGCAAGCCACTTGCTAAGATAGGCGTTATTCGTTCTTCGATGGCAATTACAAGACCCTGAAACGTAATACCTTTTCAAACCTGTGACTTTCCTTATATTTTCAACTCTGAAAGACTATTTTTCTGATTAGTCGATTTAGTTTCAAACCACTTTCGATAGACACGGCCCTCAGTTCTATTTAAAACCCCCATATCCCTCTTTCTTTACCGCCGAAGTGTTTATAGCTGGTCTTTTACAGTACCCTCTTTATAAAGTCCAATATAAATGGTTATAACTGAAAACATATATTCGATGAATGTCTTGCTCATTCATTTAGAACAAATAATATGCTTACGGTGAAAAGAGTATTAGAGGTTCAATATTTAA
Source organism: Prosapia bicincta (assembly GCA_036971475.1). Lineage (NCBI taxonomy): Eukaryota > Metazoa > Arthropoda > Insecta > Hemiptera > Cercopidae > Prosapia > Prosapia bicincta. The sequence goes on along the minus strand of JBAIZL010000079.1, from coordinate 238,913 downwards.
GAGGACAATGCCTTTAAATTATAAAGTTGTGAAACATTTCATAACTAAAGTTTCCAAGATAAGTCTGAGCCGCGTTGTTATTGGTCCAACAGGTAGTGTACAACTCGATAGTTCATCCGTTCTACTCTCGCCATTTATCATCGATAGTTGTAGTCTGTGTGTGTAAGTGGATGTAATCTAACGAGTGGATCCAGCGCCCAGCCTAGTGCGGGTAGATGCGGGCAGGCAGGCGTACGTCCTTGACTCCGACTCCGTGACACACACAGCTATAACGTACATCTTCGGGATAACATCTTCCACTTGTTGCTACTTGCCGACCAGTTCACATCGGCCGTCAAATGCTCGACTACCACATTACTACGGTTAGCTCATGGTTGTATGATAGGAAAAGTAATATTTTATGTAATATAAGAGTATTTGTAACAAAGGTACTGTCATGCTGTCTTACTGTGTACATACGTGACTATCTGATCTTGTTACAGTTTTTGTGCAGTTTAAAAAATTTAATAAAGATCTCCCAGCCCCCCGGATTTTAGCGTAAAGGTTTTGAAGGGTTTCTTTCTTACCAGGTTTTTACATCTTGCTCTTAGCGCGACACTTACCGTACTATTTCATTTCACTATCTCCTGATTTTCCATTGTTATAACTTAACAGGTATATGGGCAATTACACAGTTTCCTTCACGGAAGGTATACTAACCGGTTGCGCATGTGAGATGAAAGTATCTCGCCAGAGGTTAAAGATTTATACTGAACATTAGAGTTACTTACCCCAGGATAAATAGCCACACATTACGTCCTCACTGACACATCACGTCCGCACTGACACATTATGTCCGCACACACACACGCGCGAAGTGGGTTAGCATCCTATGCAACCTGTAACAATTGAAAAGAATAATTTTCTTATTAAAGAAATTGATAAAATTGAAGCTGGAAAAGGAGCAAAACATGTGGCATATAATTGTTAGGCTTTCATTAAACAAATACAATGTTTTAAAATTTCGAGTGAACAGTTAAAAATATATTGTTTCTATTTTTATTAATTTGTTTCATTTTTTATTGATTTATGGTCACTAACCTGTGTCCTTGTATTTCTAACAGCTTAGTTAGAACAAATAGTTTTTATACTTTATCTACTTCATCTCCTCCGACTTCTAATGCTAGATTTATGGTCACTAACATGTGTCCTTGTATTTCTAACAGCTTAGTTAGAACAAATAGTTTTTATACTTTATCTACTTCATCTCCTCCGACTTCTAATGCTAGATTTATGGTCACTGACATGTGTCCTTGTATTTCTAACAGCTTAGTTAGAACAAATAGTTTTTATACTTTATCTACTTCATCTCTTCCGACTTCTAATGCTAGATTTATGGTCACTGACATGTGTCCTTGTATTTCTAACAGCTTAGTTAGAACAAATAGTTTTTATACTTTATCTACTTCATCTCCTCCGACTTCTAATGCTAGATTTATGGTCACTAACATGTGTCCTTGTATTTCTAACAGCTTAGTTAGAACAAATAGTTTTTATACTTTATCTACTTCATCTCCTCCGACTTCTAATGCTAGATTTATGGTCACTAACATGTGTCCTTGTATTTCTAACAGCTTAGTTAGAACAAATAGTTTTTATACTTTATCTACTTCATCTCCTCCGACTTCTAATGCTAGATTTATGGTCACTAACATGTGTCCTTGTATTTCTAACAGCTTAGTTAGAACAAATAGTTTTTATACTTTATCTACTTCATCTCCTCCGACTTCTAATGCCAGATTTATGGTCACTGACATGTGTCCTTGTATTTCTAACAGCTTAGTTAGAACAAATAGTTTTTATACTTTATCTACTTCATCTCCTCCGACTTCTAATGCTAGATTTATGGTCACTAACATGTGTCCTTGTATTTCTAACAGCTTAGTTAGAACAAATAGTTTTTATACTTTATCTACTTCATCTCCTCCGACTTCTAATGCTAGATTTATGGTCACTAACATGTGTCCTTGTATTTCTAACAGCTTAGTTAGAACAAATAGTTTTTATACTTTATCTACTTCATCTCCTCCGACTTCTAATGCTAGATTTATGGTCACTAACATGTGTCCTTGTATTTCTAACAGCTTAGTTAGAACAAATAGTTTTTATACTTTATCTACTTCATCTCCTCCGACTTCTAATGCTAGATTTATGGTCACTGACATGTGTCCTTGTATTTCTAACAGCTTAGTTAGAACAAATAGTTTTTATACTTTATCTACTTCATCTCCTCCGACTTCTAATGCTAGATTTATGGTCACTAACATGTGTCCTTGTATTTCTAACAGCTTAGTTAGAACAAATAGTTTTTATACTTTATCTACTTCATCTCCTCCGACTTCTAATGCTAGATTTATGGTCACTAACATGTGTCCTTGTATTTCTAACAGCTTAGTTAGAACAAATAGTTTTTATACTTTATCTACTTCATCTCCTCCGACTTCTAATGCTAGATTTATGGTCACTGACATGTGTCCTTGTATTTCTAACAGCTTAGTTAGAACAAATAGTTTTTATACTTTATCTACTTCATCTCCTCCGACTTCTAATGCTAGATTTATGGTCACTAACATGTGTCCTTGTATTTCTAAGAGCTTAGTTAGAACAAATAGTTTTTATACTTTATCTACTTCATCTCCTCCGACTTCTAATGCTAGATTTATGGTCACTGACATGTGTCCTTGTATTTCTAACAGCTTAGTTAGAACAAATAGTTTTTATACTTTATCTACTTCATCTCCTCCGACTTCTAATGCTAGATTTATGGTCACTAACATGTGTCCTTGTATTTCTAACAGCTTAGTTAGAACAAATAGTTTTTATACTTTATCTACTTCATCTCCTCCGACTTCTAATGCTAGATTTATGGTCACTAACATGTGTCCTTGTATTTCTAACAGCTTAGTTAGAACAAATAGTTTTTATACTTTATCTACTTCATCTCCTCCGACTTCTAATGCTAGATTTATGGTCACTGACATGTGTCCTTGTATTTCTAACAGCTTAGTTAGAACAAATAGTTTTTATACTTTATCTACTTCATCTCCTCCGACTTCTAATGCTAGATTTATGGTCACTGACATGTGTCCTTGTATTTCTAACAGCTTAGTTAGAACAAATAGTTTTTATACTTTATCTACTTCATCTCCTCCGACTTCTAATGCTAGATTTATGGTCACTGACATGTGTCCTTGTATTTCTAACAGCTTAGTTAGAACAAATAGTTTTTATACTTTATCTACTTCATCTCCTCCGACTTCTAATGCTAGATTTATGGTCACTAACATGTGTCCTTGTATTTCTAACAGCTTAGTTAGAACAAATAGTTTTTATACTTTATCTACTTCATCTCCTCCGACTTCTAATGCTAGATTTATGGTCACTAACATGTGTCCTTGTATTTCTAACAGCTTAGTTAGAACAAATAGTTATTATACTTTATCTACTTCATCTCCTCCGACTTCCAATGCTAGATTTATGGTCACTGACATGTGTCCTTGTATTTCTAACAGCTTAGTTAGAACAAATAGTTTTTATACTTTATCTACTTCATCTCCTCCGACTTCTAATGCTAGATTTATGGTCACTAACATGTGTCCTTGTATTTCTAACAGCTTAGTTAGAACAAATAGTTTTTATACTTTATCTACTTCATCTCCTCCGACTTCTAATGCTAGATTTATGGTCACTGACATGTGTCCTTGTATTTCTAACAGCTTAGTTAGAACAAATAGTTTTTATACTTTATCTACTTCATCTCCTCCGACTTCTAATGCTAGATTTATGGTCACTAACATGTGTCCTTGTATTTCTAACAGCTTAGTTAGAACAAATAGTTTTTATACTTTATCTACTTCATCTCCTCCGACATCTAATGCTAGATTTATGGTCACTAACATGTGTCCTTGTATTTCTAACAGCTTAGTTAGAACAAATAGTTTTTATACTTTATCTACTTCATCTCCTCCGACTTCTAATGCTAGATTTATGGTCACTGACATGTGTCCTTGTATTTCTAACAGCTTAGTTAGAACAAATAGTTTTTATACTTTATCTACTTCATCTCCTCCGACTTCTAATGCTAGATTTATGGTCACTAACATGTGTCCTTGTATTTCTAACAGCTTTGTTAGAACAAATAGTTTTTATACTTTATCTACTTCATCTCCTCCGACTTCTAATGCTAGATTTATGGTCACTAACATGTGTCCTTGTATTTCTAACAGCTTAGTTAGAACAAATAGTTTTTATACTTTATCTACTTCATCTCCTCCGACTTCTAATGCTAGATTTATGGTCACTAACATGTGTCCTTGTATTTCTAACAGCTTAGTTAGAACAAATAGTTTTTATACTTTATCTACTTCATCTCCTCCGACTTCTAATGCTAGATTTATGGTCACTAACATGTGTCCTTGTATTTCTAACAGCTTAGTTAGAACAAATAGTTTTTATATTTTATCTACTTCATCTCCTCCGACTTCTAATGCTAGATTTATGGTCACTGACATGTGTCCTTGTATTTCTAACAGCTTAGTTAGAACAAATAGTTTTTATACTTTATCTACTTCATCTCCTCCGACTTCTAATGCTAGATTTATGGTCACTGACATGTGTCCTTGTATTTCTAACAGCTTAGTTAGAACAAATAGTTTTTATACTTTATCTACTTCATCTCCTCCGACTTCTAATGCTAGATTTATGGTCACTGACATGTGTCCTTGTATTTCTAACAGCTTAGTTAGAACAAATAGTTTTTATACTTTATCTACTTCATCTCCTCCGACTTCTAATGCTAGATTTATGGTCACTGACATGTGTCCTTGTATTTCTAACAGCTTAGTTAGAACAAATAGTTTTTATACTTTATCTACTTCATCTCCTCCGACTTCTAATGCTAGATTTATGGTCACTGACATGTGTCCTTGTATTTCTAACAGCTTAGTTAGAACAAATAGTTTTTATACTTTATCTACTTCATCTCCTCCGACTTCTAATGCTAGATTTATGGTCACTGACATGTGTCCTTGTATTTCTAACAGCTTAGTTAGAACAAATAGTTTTTATACTTTATCTACTTCATCTCCTCCGACTTCTAATGCTAGATTTATGGTCACTGACATGTGTCCTTGTATTTCTAACAGCTTAGTTAGAACAAATAGTTTTTATACTTTATCTACTTCATCTCCTCCGACTTCTAATGCTAGATTTATGGTCACTGACATGTGTCCTTGTATTTCTAACAGCTTAGTTAGAACAAATAGTTTTTATACTTTATCTACTTCATCTCCTCCGACTTCTAATGCTAGATTTATGGTCACTGACATGTGTCCTTGTATTTCTAACAGCTTAGTTAGAACAACTAATTTTTACATTTTATCTACTTCATCTCCTCCGACTTCTAATGCTAGATTTATGGTCACTGACATGTGTCCTTTTATTTCTATCAGCTTAGTTGGAACAACTAATTTTTACATTTTATCTACTTCATCTCCTCCGACTTCTAATGCTAGATTTATGGTCACTGACATGTGTCCTTGTATTTCTATCAGCTTAGTTAGAACAACTAATTTTTACATTTTATCTACTTCATCTCCTCCGACTTCTAATGCTAGATTTATGGTCACTGACATGTGTCCTTGTATTTCTATCAGCTTAGTTAGAACAACTAATTTTTACATTTTATCTACTTCATCTCCTTCGACTTCTAATGCTAGATTTATGGTCACTGACATGTGTCCTTGTATTTCTAACAGCTTAGTTAGAACAAATAGTTTTTATACTTTATCTACTTCATCTCCTCCGACTTCTAATGCTAGATTTATGGTCACTGACATGTGTCCTTGTATTTCTAACAGCTTAGTTAGAACAAATAGTTTTTATACTTTATCTACTTCATCTCCTCCGACTTCTAATGCTAGATTTATGGTCACTGACATGTGTCCTTGTATTTCTAACAGCTTAGTTAGAACAAATAGTTTTTATACTTTATCTACTTCATCTCCTCCGACTTCTAATGCTAGATTTATGGTCACTAACATGTGTCCTTGTATTTCTAACAGCTTAGTTAGAACAAATAGTTTTTATACTTTATCTACTTCATCTCCTCCGACTTCTAATGCTAGATTTATGGTCACTGACATGTGTCCTTGTATTTCTAACAGCTTAGTTAGAACAAATAGTTTTTATACTTTATCTACTTCATCTCCTCCGACTTCTAATGCTAGATTTATGGTCACTAACATGTGTCCTTGTATTTCTAACAGCTTAGTTAGAACAAATAGTTTTTATACTTTATCTACTTCATCTCCTCCGACTTCTAATGCTAGATTTATGGTCACTGACATGTGTCCTTGTATTTCTAACAGCTTAGTTAGAACAAATAGTTTTTATACTTTATCTACTTCATCTCCTCCGACTTCTAATGCTAGATTTATGGTCACTAACATGTGTCCTTGTATTTCTAACAGCTTAGTTAGAACAAATAGTTTTTATACTTTATCTACTTCATCTCCTCCGACTTCTAATGCTAGATTTATGGTCACTGACATGTGTCCTTGTATTTCTAACAGCTTAGTTAGAACAAATAGTTTTTATACTTTATCTACTTCATCTCCTCCGACTTCTAATGCTAGATTTATGGTCACTAACCTGTGTCCTTGTATTTCTAACAGCTTAGTTAGAACAAATAGTTTTTATACTTTAACTACTTCATCTCCTCCGACTTCTAATGCTAGATTTATGGTCACTAACATGTGTCCTTGTATTTCTATCAGCTTAGTTAGAACAAATAGTTTTTATACTTTATCTACTTCATCTCCTCCGACTTCTAATGCTAGATTTATGGTCACTAACATGTGTCCTTGTATTTCTAACAGCTTAGTTAGAACAAATAGTTTTTATACTTTATCTACTTCATCTCCTCCGACTTCTAATGCTAGATTTATGGTCACTACATGTGTCCTTGTATTTCTAACAGCTTAGTTAGAACAAATAGTTTTTATACTTTATCTACTTCATCTCCTCCGACTTCTAATGCTAGATTTATGGTCACTGACATGTGTCCTTGTATTTCTAACAGCTTAGTTAGAACAAATAGTTTTTATACTTTATCTACTTCATCTCCTCCGACTTCTAATGCTAGATTTATGGTCACTGACATGTGTACTTGTATTTCTATCAGCTTAGTTAGAACAACTAATTTTTACATTTTATCTACTTCATCTCCTCCGACTTCTAATGCTAGATTTATGGTCACTGACATGTGTCCTTGTATTTCTAACAGCTTAGTTAGAACAAATAGTTTTTATACTTTATCTACTTCATCTCCTCCGACTTCTAATGCTAGATTTATGGTCACTAACATGTGTCCTTGTATTTCTATCAGCTTAGTTAGAACAAATAGTTTTTATACTTTATCTACTTCATCTCCTCCGACTTCTAATGCTAGATTTATGGTCACTGACATGTGTCCTTGTATTTCTAACAGCTTAGTTAGAACAAATAGTTTTTATACTTTATCTACTTCATCTCCTCCGACTTCTAATGCTAGATTTATGGTCACTGACATGTGTCCTTGTATTTCTAACAGCTTAGTTAGAACAAATAGTTTTTATACTTTATCTACTTCATCTCCTCCGACTTCTAATGCTAGATTTATGGTCACTAACATGTGTCCTTGTATTTCTAACAGCTTAGTTAGAACAAATAGTTTTTATACTTTATCTACTTCATCTCCTCCGACTTCTAATGCTAGATTTATGGTCACTGACATGTGTCCTTGTATTTCTAACAGCTTAGTTAGAACAAATAGTTTTTATACTTTATCTACTTCATCTCCTCCGACTTCTAATGCTAGATTTATGGTCACTAACATGTGTCCTTGTATTTCTAACAGCTTAGTTAGAACAAATAGTTTTTATACTTTATCTACTTCATCTCCTCCGACTTCTAATGCTAGATTTATGGTCACTGACATGTGTCCTTGTATTTCTAACAGCTTAGTTAGAACAAATAGTTTTTATACTTTATCTACTTCATCTCCTCCGACTTCTAATGCTAGATTTATGGTCACTGACATGTGTCCTTGTATTTCTAACAGCTTAGTTAGAACAAATAGTTTTTATACTTTATCTACTTCATCTCCTCCGACTTCTAATGCTAGATTTATGGTCACTAACATGTGTCCTTGTATTTCTAACAGCTTAGTTAGAACAAATAGTTTTTATACTTTATCTACTTCATCTCCTCCGACTTCTAATGCTAGATTTATGGTCACTAACATGTGTCCTTGTATTTCTACAGCTTAGTTAGAACAAATAGTTTTTATACTTTATCTACTTCATCTCCTCCGACTTCTAATGCTAGATTTATGGTCACTAACATGTGTCCTTGTATTTCTAACAGCTTAGTTAGAACAAATAGTTTTTATACTTTATCTACTTCATCTCCTCCGACTTCTAATGCTAGATTTATGGTCACTGACATGTGTCCTTGTATTTCTAACAGCTTAGTTAGAACAAATAGTTTTTATACTTTATCTACTTCATCTCCTCCGACTTCTAATGCTAGATTTATGGTCACTGACATGTGTCCTTGTATTTCTATCAGCTTAGTTAGAACAACTAATTTTTACATTTTATCTACTTCATCTCCTCCGACTTCTAATGCTAGATTTATGGTCACTGACATGTGTCCTTGTATTTCTAACAGCTTAGTTAGAACAAATAGTTTTTATACTTTATCTACTTCATCTCCTCCGACTTCTAATGCTAGATTTATGGTCACTAACATGTGTCCTTGTATTTCTATCAGCTTAGTTAGAACAAATAGTTTTTATACTTTATCTACTTCATCTCCTCCGACTTCTAATGCTAGATTTATGGTCACTAACATGTGTCCTTGTATTTCTAACAGCTTAGTTAGAACAAATAGTTTTTATACTTTATCTACTTCATCTCCTCCGACTTCTAATGCTAGATTTATGGTCACTAACATGTGTCCTTGTATTTCTAACAGCTTAGTTAGAACAAATAGTTTTTATACTTTATCTACTTCATCTCCTCCGACTTCTAATGCTAGATTTATGGTCACTGACATGTGTCCTTGTATTTCTAACAGCTTAGTTAGAACAAATAGTTTTTATACTTTATCTACTTCATCTCCTCCGACTTCTAATGCTAGATTTATGGTCACTGACATGTGTCCTTGTATTTCTAACAGCTTAGTTAGAACAAATAGTTTTTATACTTTATCTACTTCATCTCCTCCGACTTCTAATGCTAGATTTATGGTCACTAACATGTGTCCTTGTATTTCTAACAGCTTAGTTAGAACAAATAGTTTTTATACTTTATCTACTTCATCTCCTCCGACTTCTAATGCTAGATTTATGGTCACTAACATGTGTCCTTGTATTTCTAACAGCTTAGTTAGAACAAATAGTTTTTATACTTTATCTACATCATCTCCTCCGACTTCTAGTGCTAGATTTATGGTCACTAACATGTGTCCTTGTATTTCTAACAGCTTAGTTAGAACAAATAGTTTTTATACTTTATCTACTTCATCTCCTCCGACTTCTAATGCTAGATTTATGGTCACTAACATGTGTCCTTGTATTTCTAACAGCTTAGTTAGAACAAATAGTTTTTATACTTTATCTACTTCATCTCCTCCGATTTCTAATGCTAGATTTATGGTCACTAACATGTGTCCTTGTATTTCTAACAGCTTAGTTAGAACAAATAGTTTTTATACTTTATCTACTTCATCTCCTCCGACTTCTAATGCTAGATTTATGGTCACTAACATGTGTCCTTGTATTTCTAACAGCTTAGTTAGAACAAATAGTTTTTATACTTTATCTACTTCATCTCCTCCGACTTCTAATGCTAGATTTATGGTCACTAACATGTGTCCTTGTATTTCTAACAGCTTAGTTAGAACAAATAGTTTTTATACTTTATCTACTTCATCTCCTCCGACTTCTAATGCTAGATTTATGGTCACTAACATGTGTCCTTGTATTTCTAACAGCTTAGTTAGAACAAATAGTTTTTATACTTTATCTACTTCATCTCCTCCGACTTCTAATGCTAGATTTATGGTCACTGACATGTGTCCTTGTATTTCTAACAGCTTAGTTAGAACAAATAGTTTTTATACTTTATCTACTTCATCTCCTCCGACTTCTAATGCTAGATTTATGGTCACTAACATGTGTCCTTGTATTTCTAACAGCTTAGTTAGAACAAATAGTTTTTATACTTTATCTACTTCATCTCCTCCGACTTCTAATGCTAGATTTATGGTCACTGACATGTGTCCTTGTATTTCTAACAGCTTAGTTAGAACAAATAGTTTTTATACTTTATCTACTTCATCTCCTCCGACTTCTAATGCTAGATTTATGGTCACTGACATGTGTCCTTGTATTTCTAACAGCTTAGTTAGAACAAATAGTTTTTATACTTTATCTACTTCATCTCCTCCGACTTCTAATGCTAGATTTATGGTCACTAACATGTGTCCTTGTATTTCTAACAGCTTAGTTAGAACAAATAGTTTTTATACTTTATCTACTTCATCTCCTCCGACTTCTAATGCTAGATTTATGGTCACTGACATGTGTCCTTGTATTTCTAACAGCTTAGTTAGAACAAATAGTTTTTATACTTTATCTACTTCATCTCCTCCGACTTCTAATGCTAGATTTATGGTCACTGACATGTGTCCTTGTATTTCTAACAGCTTAGTTAGAACAAATAGTTTTTATACTTTATCTACTTCATCTCCTCCGACTTCTAATGCTAGATTTATGGTCACTGACATGTGTCCTTGTATTTCTAACAGCTTAGTTAGAACAAATAGTTTTTATACTTTATCTACTTCATCTCCTCCGACTTCTAATGCTAGATTTATGGTCACTGACATGTGTCCTTGTATTTCTAACAGCTTAGTTAGAACAAATAGTTTTTATACTTTATCTACTTCATCTCCTCCGACTTCTAATGCTAGATATATGGTCACTGACATGTGTCCTTGTATTTCTAACAGCTTAGTTAGAACAAATAGTTTTTATACTTTATCTACTTCATCTCCTCCGACTTCTAATGCTAGATTTATTTTCACTGACATGTGTCCTTGTATTTCTAACAGCTTAGTTAGAACAAATAGTTTTTATACTTTATCTACTTCATCTCCTCCGACTTCTAATGCTAGATTTATGGTCACTGACATGTGTCCTTGTATTTCTAACAGCTTAGTTAGAACAAATAGTTTTTATACTTTATCTACTTCATCTCCTCCGACTTTTAATGCTAGATTTATGGTCACTAACATGTGTCCTTGTATTTCTAACAGCTTAGTTAGAACAAATAGTTTTTATACTTTATCTACTTCATCTCCTCCGACTTCTAATGCTAGATTTATGGTCACTAACATGTGTCCTTGTATTTCTAACAGCTTAGTTAGAACAAATAGTTTTTATACTTTATCTACATCATCTCCTCCGACTTCTAGTGCTAGATTTATGGTCACTAACATGTGTCCTTGTATTTCTAACAGCTTAGTTAGAACAAATAGTTTTTATACTTTATCTACTTCATCTCCTCCGACTTCTAATGCTAGATTTATGGTCACTAACATGTGTCCTTGTATTTCTAACAGCTTAGTTAGAACAAATAGTTTTTATACTTTATCTACTTCATCTCCTCCGACTTCTAATGCTAGATTTATGGTCACTAACATGTGTCCTTGTATTTCTAACAGCTTAGTTAGAACAAATAGTTTTTATACTTTATCTACTTCATCTCCTCCGACTTCTAATGCTAGATTTATGGTCACTAACATGTGTCCTTGTATTTCTAACAGCTTAGTTAGAACAAATAGTTTTTATACTTTATCTACTTCATCTCCTCCGACTTCTAATGCTAGATTTATGGTCACTAACATGTGTCCTTGTATTTCTAACAGCTTAGTTAGAACAAATAGTTTTTATACTTTATCTACTTCATCTCCTCCGACTTCTAATGCTAGATTTATGGTCACTGACATGTGTCCTTGTATTTCTAACAGCTTAGTTAGAACAAATAGTTTTTATACTTTATCTACTTCATCTCCTCCGACTTCTAATGCTAGATTTATGGTCACTAACATGTGTCCTTGTATTTCTAACAGCTTAGTTAGAACAAATAGTTTTTATACTTTATCTACTTCATCTCCTCCGACTTCTAATGCTAGATTTATGGTCACTAACATGTGTCCTTGTATTTCTAACAGCTTAGTTAGAACAAATAGTTTTTATACTTTATCTACTTCATCTCCTCCGACTTCTAATGCTAGATTTATGGTCACTAACATGTGTCCTTGTATTTCTAACAGCTTAGTTAGAACAAATAGTTTTTATACTTTATCTACTTCATCTCCTCCGACTTCTAATGCTAGATTTATGGTCACTAACATGTGTCCTTGTATTTCTAACAGCTTAGTTAGAACAAATAGTTTTTATACTTTATCTACTTCATCTCCTCCGACTTCTAATGCTAGATTTATGGTCACTAACATGTGTCCTTGTATTTCTAACAGCTTAGTTAGAACAAATAGTTTTTATACTTTATCTACTTCATCTCCTCCGACTTCTAATGCTAGATTTATGGTCACTAACATGTGTCCTTGTATTTCTAACAGCTTAGTTAGAACAAATAGTTTTTATACTTTATCTACTTCATCTCCTCCGACTTCTAATGCTAGATTTATGGTCACTAACATGTGTCCTTGTATTTCTAACAGCTTAGTTAGAACAAATAGTTTTTATACTTTATCTACTTCATCTCCTCCGACTTCTAATGCTAGATTTATGGTCACTAACATGTGTCCTTGTATTTCTAACAGCTTAGTTAGAACAAATAGTTTTTATACTTTATCTACTTCATCTCCTCCGACTTCTAATGCTAGATTTATGGTCACTAACATGTGTCCTTGTATTTCTAACAGCTTAGTTAGAATAAATAGTTTTTATACTTTATCTACTTCATCTCCTCCGACTTCTAATGCTAGATTTATGGTCACTGACATGTGTCCTTGTATTTCTAACAGCTTAGTTAGAACAAATAGTTTTTATACTTTATCTACTTCATCTCCTCCGACTTCTAATGCTAGATTTATGGTCACTAACATGTGTCCTTGTATTTCTAACAGCTTAGTTAGAACAAATAGTTTTTATACTTTATCTACTTCATCTCCTCCGACTTCTAATGCTAGATTTATGGTCACTGACATGTGTCCTTGTATTTCTAACAGCTTAGTTAGAACAAATAGTTTTTATACTTTATCTACTTCATCTCCTCCGACTTCTAATGCTAGATTTATGGTCACTGACATGTGTCCTTGTATTTCTAACAGCTTAGTTAGAACAAATAGTTTTTATACTTTATCTACTTCATCTCCTCCGACTTCTAATGCTAGATTTATGGTCACTAACATGTGTCCTTGTATTTCTAACAGCTTAGTTAGAACAAATAGTTTTTATACTTTATCTACTTCATCTCCTCCGACTTCTAATGCTAGATTTATGGTCACTGACATGTGTCCTTGTATTTCTAACAGCTTAGTTAGAACAAATAGTTTTTATACTTTATCTACTTCATCTCCTCCGACTTCTAATGCTAGATTTATGGTCACTAACCTGTGTCCTTGTATTTCTAACAGCTTAGTTAGAACAAATAGTTTTTATACTTTATCTACTTCATCTCCTCCGACTTCTAATGCTAGATTTATGGTCACTAACATGTGTCCTTGTATTTCTATCAGCTTAGTTAGAACAAATAGTTTTTATACTTTATCTACTTCATCTCCTCCGACTTCTAATGCTAGATTTATGGTCACTAACATGTGTCCTTGTATTTCTAACAGCTTAGTTAGAACAAATAGTTTTTATACTTTATCTACTTCATCTCCTCCGACTTCTAATGCTAGATTTATGGTCACTAACATGTGTCCTTGTATTTCTAACAGCTTAGTTAGAACAAATAGTTTTTATACTTTATCTACTTCATCTCCTCCGACTTCTAATGCTAGATTTATGGTCACTGACATGTGTCCTTGTATTTCTAACAGCTTAGTTAGAACAAATAGTTTTTATACTTTATCTACTTCATCTCCTCCGACTTCTAATGCTAGATTTATGGTCACTGACATGTGTCCTTGTATTTCTATCAGCTTAGTTAGAACAACTAATTTTTACATTTTATCTACTTCATCTCCTCCGACTTCTAATGCTAGATTTATGGTCACTGACATGTGTCCTTGTATTTCTAACAGCTTAGTTAGAACAAATAGTTTTTATACTTTATCTACTTCATCTCCTCCGACTTCTAATGCTAGATTTATGGTCACTAACATGTGTCCTTGTATTTCTATCAGCTTAGTTAGAACAAATAGTTTTTATACTTTATCTACTTCATCTCCTCCGACTTCTAATGCTAGATTTATGGTCACTGACATGTGTCCTTGTATTTCTAACAGCTTAGTTAGAACAAATAGTTTTTATACTTTATCTACTTCATCTCCTCCGACTTCTAATGCTAGATTTATGGTCACTGACATGTGTCCTTGTATTTCTAACAGCTTAGTTAGAACAAATAGTTTTTATACTTTATCTACTTCATCTCCTCCGACTTCTAATGCTAGATTTATGGTCACTAACATGTGTCCTTGTATTTCTAACAGCTTAGTTAGAACAAATAGTTTTTATACTTTATCTACTTCATCTCCTCCGACTTCTAATGCTAGATTTATGGTCACTGACATGTGTCCTTGTATTTCTAACAGCTTAGTTAGAACAAATAGTTTTTATACTTTATCTACTTCATCTCCTCCGACTTCTAATGCTAGATTTATGGTCACTAACATGTGTCCTTGTATTTCTAACAGCTTAGTTAGAACAAATAGTTTTTATACTTTATCTACTTCATCTCCTCCGACTTCTAATGCTAGATTTATGGTCACTGACATGTGTCCTTGTATTTCTAACAGCTTAGTTAGAACAAATAGTTTTTATACTTTATCTACTTCATCTCCTCCGACTTCTAATGCTAGATTTATGGTCACTGACATGTGTCCTTGTATTTCTAACAGCTTAGTTAGAACAAATAGTTTTTATACTTTATCTACTTCATCTCCTCCGACTTCTAATGCTAGATTTATGGTCACTGACATGTGTCCTTGTATTTCTAACAGCTTAGTTAGAACAAATAGTTTTTATACTTTATCTACTTCATCTCCTCCGACTTCTAATGCTAGATTTATGGTCACTGACATGTGTCCTTGTATTTCTAACAGCTTAGTTAGAACAAATAGTTTTTATACTTTATCTACTTCATCTCCTCCGACTTCTAATGCTAGATTTATGGTCACTGACATGTGTCCTTGTATTTCTAACAGCTTAGTTAGAACAAATAGTTTTTATACTTTATCTACTTCATCTCCTCCGACTTCTAATGCTAGATTTATGGTCACTGACATGTGTCCTTGTATTTCTAACAGCTTAGTTAGAACAAATAGTTTTTATACTTTATCTACTTCATCTCCTCCGACTTCTAATGCTAGATTTATGGTCACTAACATGTGTCCTTGTATTTCTAACAGCATAGAGCTATTTAAATAATCAACTGAAAACTATAAGCTGGCAACTTAGAACCTCGTTCGTCTTAGTCCTAACAGAATAGAACTTTGGCTATCATGAACTGAAAACTTTGAGTAGGCATCATAGAACCTCGTTCGTCTTAGACCTAACAGCATAGAGCTATTTAAATAATCA
The DNA here is from genome assembly GCA_036971475.1 of Prosapia bicincta. Lineage (NCBI taxonomy): Eukaryota > Metazoa > Arthropoda > Insecta > Hemiptera > Cercopidae > Prosapia > Prosapia bicincta. Next base: position 223,054 of record JBAIZL010000079.1, on the reverse strand, counting down.
ACTGAAAACTATAAGTTGGCAACTTAGAACCTCGTTCGTCTTAGTCCTAACAGAATAGAACTTTGGCTATCATGAACTGAAAACTTTGAGTAGGCATCATAGAACCTCGTTCGTCTTAGACCTAACAGCATAGAGCTATTTAAATAATCAACTGAAAACTATAAGTTGGCAACTTAGAACCTCGTTCGTCTTAGTCCTAACAGAAAAGATCTTTGGCTATCATGAACTGAAAACTTTGAGTAGGCATCATAGAACCACGTTCGTCTTAGACCTAACAGCATAGAGCTATTTAAATAATCAACTGAAAACTATAAGTTGGCAACTTAGAACCTCGTTCGTCTTAATCCTAACAGAATAGAACTTTGGCTATCATGAACTGAAAACTTTGAGTAGGCATCATAGAACCTCGTTCGTCTTAGACCTAACAGCATAGAGCTATTTAAATAATCAACTGAAAACTATAAGTTGGCAACTTAGAACCTCGTTCGTCTTAGTCCTAACAGAATAGAACTTTGGCTATCATGAACTGAAAACTTTGAGTAGGCATCATAGAACCTCGTTCGTCTTAGACCTAACAGCATAGAGCTATTTAAATAATCAACTGAAAACTATAAGTTGGCAACTTAGAACCTCGTTCGTCTTAATCCTAACAGAATAGAACTTTGGCTATCATGAACTGAAAACTTTGAGTAGGCATCATAGAACCTCGTTCGTCTTAGACCTAACAGCATAGATCTATTTAAATAATCAACTGAAAACTATAAGTTGGCAACTTAGAACCTCGTTCGTCTTAGTCCTAACAGAATAGAACTTTGGCTATCATGAACTGAAAACTTTGAGTAGGCATCATAGAACCTCGTTCGTCTTAGACCTAACAGCATAGAACTATTTAAATAATCAACTGAAAACTCATAGCAAAACTCACACACACCTGCTAGACGGAGATGATCTTGAAAAGCAAAAAGCACAAAAAAAACTCCCGAGTCCATACTAACACAAACCTGCTTTGAAAACCGTGAATAGTCGACAGACATGGAACAGGTGCTTTATTTACACACTCTGATCGAATGCAATCTGTGTTTATGCCATCTATGTGTTTGCAGCACGGCATAGTAAGCAGCCGCAACATTGTATAGGGGTAAACAAGCATACTGAGTCACAGAGAAAAGAGATCCGATAGGATAGAGTCACAGGGGTGTTAGCCTCTCATAGATGTGGCAATCTTGCTGGCTCGTCCAATACATATTTTCTCTATAGACATGAATCTGAAATTATTTATATATAACGTCATGTACAGTATATTCTATTACATTATCTATAAAGTTACTGCTTTTATGGGCTAGCTTTCCCGGTAAACTCGACACTATAGGTGAAATATTTATTTCATTACGTGTGTATATGTAGGGAGGGTAGAATGTAGGGGTAAATGTCATATTGTTTCCATATTGTTAAAGGGTGACCACATGACGATGGAAACAATGCATTGTTTAGATATAAAGTGAACAAAGACACCCCCTAATGTTGTTCAAACATTAAAGTAAATCCGGGATAGGGCTAATTATCCCATGGGCCAGTGAAGCGTACAAAACTAGATCCCGGTCAGGCGTGCCTATGAAATGCAACATATAGTTTAGCGTAAGCCGGTAGAGACGAGTGGGTTGTAGCTAATAGGCGCGGATATTTTATCTATACAAAATGAGAAAACACAAACTTATTAGCAAGGAAAATTAATGAGTTTTAAGACTTGGATATTTCGATAGGATAGTAAGAATCATGAATTGTTACACAATTACAGCTAAACATAGGAGAATAGCTAATAGCTAATGATCATTGTTGTACACAAGGTTGTCCTAATAGAATGCAAAGCAGTACCCTCATAGCCTGTTAGAAGCTCATATCTACTATCTAACCGAGTAAACATTGCGGATACAGACAGGAGTAGACTACAGCAGCACAGTACAGTAGTTCACATGTCCGCACGCAATGTTCACTCGGTTAGATAGTCGTGCCGCTATTATTCCTCTCTCCGACCATCTTCTGGAAGTACTTTTACCTTCTTTTTCAGTGGCAGCAAAGATATACTCGTAAAAAATCACTTTAACTTCAATATATTTTACCGTGAATTATTACAAAAATTATTTTGAAAACGTTAAAAGAATTTCAAATTGTTCGATTAGTCATCAGAATAACATCAGAACTGGACACTTACATGAAAAAAAACAGGAACACAATTTTGTAACAAAGCTTAAAAATATAAGATCCCTATTCTCTCACGTATTCTTTGCAGCAGTTCAATTTTGCATCTCTTATATCTCTATCCGCGTACAGATTGTTTGCAGCAGTTCAGTTTGCATCTCTTGTATCTCTAGCTGCGTACAGATTGTTTGCAGCAGTTCAGTTTGCATCTCTTGTATCTCTAGCTGCATACATATTGTCTGCAGCCGTTCTTTTTCCATCTGTTGTCTTTCTACCTTTATTCAGATTATTAGCAGCAGTTCTTTTTCATCTTTTCTATCTCTAGCTGCGTATAGACTGTTTGCAGCATTTATGTTTTCGTCTCTTGTATCTTTACCGGCGTCGAGATTGTTACAGCAGTTCTGTTTCCATCTGTTGTGTTTCTACCTTTTTACAGATTGTTTGCAGCAGTTCGATTTGCATCTCTTGTACCTCTACCTGCGAACAGATTGTTTGCAGCAATTATGTTCCCACCTCTTGTACCTCTACCTGCGTATAGATTGTTTCCAGCAGTTCAGTTTGCTTCTTTTCTATCTCTAGCTGCGTATAGATTGTTTACAATAGTTCTGTTTCCCTCTCTTGTATCTCTACCTGCCTATAGATTGTTTCCAGCAGTTCAGTTTTCATCTCTTGCATCTCTACCTGCGTATACATTGTTTCCAGCAGTTCAGTTTGCATCTTTTCTATCTAGGTATCTACAAATATAATGCTGGCACCCCTTGAATACCGCATGGTCTTATACCGTATCCTGCCTCCCCTAAACCATGTCAATGTTATAAAATGCAGCCATTAATATTATAATTAGGGCACTACAAATATAATGCTGGCACCTCTTGAATACCGCATGGTCTGATACCGTATCCTGCCTCCTCTAAACCATGTCAATGTTATAAAATGCAGCCATTAATATTATAATTAGGGCACTTCAAATATAATACTGGCACCCCTTGAATACCGCATGGTCTGATACCGTATGCTGCCTCCCCTAAACCATGTCAATGTTATAAAATGCAGCCATTAATATTATAATTAGGGCACTACAAATATAATGCTGGCACCTCTTGAATACCGCATGGTCTGATACCGTATGCTGCCTCCCCTAAACCATGCCAATGATGTAAAATGCAGCCATTAATATTATAATTATTACACTACAAATATAATGCTGGAACAACTTGAATAACGCATGGTCTAATACCGTATCCTGCCTCCCCTAAACCATGTCAATGATATAAAAAGCAGCCATTACTATTATAATTAGGACACTACAAAAATAATGCTGGCACCCCTTGAATACCGCATGGTCTGATGCCGTATCCTGCCTCTCCTAAACCATGTCAATGTTATAAAATGCAGCCATTAATATTATAATTAGGGCTCTTCAAATATAATACTGGCAACCCTTGAATACCGCATGGTCTGAAGCCGTATCCTGCCTCTCCTAAACCATGTCAATGATATAAAAAGCAGCTATTACTATTATAATTAGGGTGCTGCAAATATAATGCTGGCACCCCTTGAATACCGCATGGTCTGATATCGTATCCTGCCTCCCCTAAACCATGTCAATGATGTAAAAAGCAGCCATTACTATTATAATTAGGACACTACAAATATAATGCTGGCACCCCTTGAATACCGCATGGTCTGATACCGTATGCTGCCTCCCCTAAACCATGTCAATGTTATAAAATGCAGCCATTAATATTATAATTAGGGCACTACAAATATAATGCTGGCACCTCTTGAATACCGCATGGTCTGATACCGTATGCTGCCTCCCCTAAACCATGCCAATGATGTAAAATGCAGCCATTAATATTATAATTATTACACTACAAATATAATGCTGGAACAACTTGAATAACGCATGGTCTAATACCGTATCCTGCCTCCCCTAAACCATGTCAATGATATAAAAAGCAGCCATTACTATTATAATTAGGACACTACAAAAATAATGCTGGCACCCCTTGAATACCGCATGGTCTGATGCCGTATCCTGCCTCTCCTAAACCATGTCAATGTTATAAAATGCAGCCATTACTATTATAATTATTGCTCTTCAAATATAATACTGGCACCCCTTGAATACCGCATGGTCTGATACCGTATGCTGCCTCCCCTAAACCATGTCAATGATATAAAAAGCAGCCATTACTATTATAATTAGGGTGCTGCAAATATAATGCTGGCACCCCTTGAATACCGCATGGTCTGAAGCCGTATCCTGCCTCTCCTAAACCATGTCAATGATATAATAAGCAGCTATTACTATTATAATTAGGGTGCTGCAAATATAATGCTGGCACCCCTTGAATACCGTATGGTCTGAAGCCGTATCCTGCCTCTCCTAAACCATGTCAATGATATAAAAAGCAGCTATTACTATTATAATTAGGGTGCTGCAAATATAATGCTGGCACCCCTTGAATACCGCATGGTCTGAAGCCGTATCCTGCCTCTCCTAAACCATGTCAATGATATAAAAAGCAGCTATTACTATTATAATTAGGGTGCTGCAAATATAATGCTGGCACCCCTTGAATACCGTATGGTCTGAAGCCGTATCCTGCCTCTCCTAAACCATGTCAATGATATAAAAAGCAGCTATTACTATTATAATTAGGGTGCTGCAAATATAATGCTGGCACCCCTTGAATACCGTATGGTCTGAAGCCGTATCCTGCCTCTCCTAAACCATGTCAATGATATAAAAAGCAGCTATTACTATTATAATTAGGGTGCTGCAAATATAATGCTGGCACCCCTTGAATACCGCATGGTTGATACCGTATCCTGCATGTCCTAAACCATGTCAATGATGTAAAAAGCAGCTATTACTATTATAATTAGGGTGCTGCAAATATAATGCTGGCACCCCTTGAATACCGTATGGTCTGAAGCCGTATCCTGCCTCTCCTAAACCATGTCAATGATATAAAAAGCAGCTATTACTATTGTAATTAGGGTGCTGCAAATATAATGCTGGCACCCCTTGAATACCGTATGGTCTGAAGCCGTATCCTGCCTCTCCTAAACCATGTCAATGATATAAAAAGCAGCTATTACTATTATAATTAGGGTGCTGCAAATATAATGCTGGCACCCCTTGAATACCGTATGGTCTGAAGCCGTATCCTGCCTCTCCTAAACCATGTCAATGATATAAAAAGCAGCTATTACTATTATAATTAGGGTGCTGCAAATATAATGCTGGCACCCCTTGAATACCGCATGGTTGATACCGTATCCTGCATGTCCTAAACCATGTCAATGATGTAAAAAGCAGCCATTACTATTATAATTAGGGTGCTGCAAATATAATGCTGGCACCCCTTGAATACCGCATGGTCTAATACCGTATCCTGCCTCTCCTAAACCATGTCAATGTTATAAAAAGCAGCCATTACTATTATAATTAGGGTGCTGCAAATATAATGCTGGCACTCCTTGAATACCGCATGGTCTAATACCGTATCCTGCCTCTCCTAAACCATGTCAATGATATAAAAAGCAGCTATTACTATTATAATTAGGGTGCTGCAAATATAATGCTGGCACCCCTTGAATACCGCATGGTCTGAAGCCGTATCCTGCCTCCCCTAAACCATGTCAATGTTATAAAAAGCAGCCATTACTATTATAATTAGGGTGCTGCAAATATAATGGTGGCACCCCTTGAATACCGCATGATCTGAAGCCGTATCCTGCCTCCCCTAAACCATGTCAATGTTATAAAAAGCAGCCATTACTATTATAATTAGGGTGCTGCAAATATAATGCTGGCACCCCTTGAATACCGCATGGTCTGAAGCCGTATCCTGCATGTCCTAAACCATGTCAATGTTATAAAAAGCAGCCATTACTATTATAATTAGGGTGCTGCAAATATAATGCTGGCACCCCTTGAATACCGCATGGTCTGAAGCCGTATCCTGCCTCTCCTAAACCATGTCAATGTTAAAAAAAGCAGCTATTACTATTATAATTAGGACGCTACAAATATAATGCTGGCACCCCTTGAATACCGCATGGCCTAATACCGTATCCTGCCTCTCCTAAACCATGTCAATGTTATAAAAAGCAGCCATTACTATTATAATTAGGGTGCTGCAAATATAATGCTGGCACCCCTTGAATACCGCATGGTTGATACCGTATCCTGCATGTCCTAAACCATGTCAATGATGTAAAAAGCAGCCATTACTATTATAATTAGGGTGCTGCAAATATAATGCTGGCACCCCTTGAATACCGCATGGTTGATACCGTATCCTGCATGTCCTAAATCATGTCAATGATGTAAAAAGCAGCCATTACTATTATAATTAGGGTGCTGCAAATATAATGCTGGCACCCCTTGAATACCGCATGGTCTGAAGCCGTATCCTGCCTCTCCTAAACCATGTCAATGATATAAAAAGCAGCTATTACTATTATAATTAGGGTGCTGCAAATATAATGCTGGCACCCCTTGAATACCGTATGGTCTGAAGCCGTATCCTGCCTCTCCTAAACCATGTCAATGATATAAAAAGCAGCTATTACTATTATAATTAGGGTGCTGCAAATATAATGCTGGCACCCCTTGAATACCGCATGGTCTGATATCGTATTATGCCTCCCCTAAACCATGTCAATGATGTAAAAAGCAGCCATTACTATTATAATTAGGGTGCTGCAAATATAATGCTGGCACCCCTTGAATACCGCATGGTCTGAAGCCGTATCCTGCCTCTCCTAAACCATGTCAATGATATAAAAAGCAGCCATTACTAATATAATTAGGACACTTCAAATATAATGCTGGCACCCCTTGAATACCGTATGGTCTGAAGCCGTATCCTGCCTCTCCTAAACCATGTCAATGATATAAAAAGCAGCTATTACTATTATAATTAGGGTGCTGCAAATATAATGCTGGCACCCCTTGAATACCGCATGGTCTGAAGCCGTATCCTGCCTCTCCTAAACCATGTCAATGATATAAAAAGCAGCTATTACTATTATAATTAGGGTGCTGCAAATATAATGCTGGCACCCCTTGAATACCGCATGGTCTGATATCGTATCCTGCCTTCCCTAAACCATGTCAATGTTATAAAAAGCAGCCATTACTATTATAATTAGGACACTACAAATATAATGCTGGCACCCCTTGAATACCGCATGGTCTGATATCGTATCCTGCATGTCCTAAACCATGTCAATGATGTAAAAAGCAGCTATTACTATTATAATTAGGACACTACAAATATAATGCTGGCACCCCTTGAATACCGCATGGTCTGATATCGTATCCTGCATGTCCTAAACCATGTCAATGATGTAAAAAGCAGCTATTAATATTATAATTAGGGTGCTGCAAATATAATGCTGGCACCCCTTGAATACCGCATGGTCTGATATCGTATCCTGCCTTCCCTAAACCATGTCAATGTTATAAAAAGCAGCCATTACTATTATAATTAGGACACTACAAATATAATGCTGGCACCCCTTGAATACCGCATGGTCTGATATCGTATCCTGCATGTCCTAAACCATGTCAATGATATAAAAAGCAGCTATTACTATTATAATTAGGGTGCTGCAAATATAATGCTGGCACCCCTTGAATACCGCATGGTCTGATATCGTATCCTGCCTCCCCTAAACCATGTCAATGATATAAAAAGCAGCTATTAATATTATAATTAGGGTGCTGCAAATATAATGCTGGCACACCTTGAATACCGCATGGTCTGAAGCCGTATCCTGCCTCTCCTAAACCATGTCAATGTTATAAAAAGCAGCCATTGCTATTATAATTAGGACGCTACAAATATAATGCTGGCACCCCTTGAATACCGCATGGTCTGATACCGTATCCTGCATGTCCTAAACCATGTCAATGATATAAAAAGCAGCCATTACTATTATAATTAGGGTGCTGCAAATATAATGCTGGCACACCTTGAATACCGCATGGTCTGAAGCCGTATCCTGCCTCTCCTAAACCATGTCAATGTTATAAAAAGCAGCCATTACTATTATAATTAGGAAACTACAAATATAATACTGGCACCCCTTGAATACCGCATGGTCTGAAGACGTATCCTGCCTCTCCTAAACCATGTCAATGTTATAAAAAGCAGCCATTACTATTATAATTAGGACACTACAAATATAATGCTGGCACCCCTTGAATACCGCATGGTCTGAAGCCGTATCCTGCCTCTCCTAAACCATGTCAATGTTATAAAAAGCAGCCATTACTATTATAATTAGGACACTACAAATATAATGCTGGCACCCCTTGAATACCGCATGGTCTGATACCGTATCCTGCCTCCCCTAAACCATGTCAATGTTATAAAAAGCAGCTATTACTATTATAATTAGGACACTACAAATATAATGCTGGCACCCCTTGAATACCGCATGGTCTGAAGCCGTATCCTGCCTCTCCTAAACCATGTCAATGATGTAAAAAGCAGCCATTACTATTATAATTAGGACACTACAAATATAATGCTGGCACCCCTTGAATACCGCATGGTCTGAAGCCGTATCCTGCCTCTCCTAAACCATGTCAATGTTATAAAAAGCAGTCATTACTATTATAATTAGGACACTACAAATATAATGCTGGCACCCCTTGAATACCGCATGGTCTGAAGCCGTATCCTGCCTCTCCTAAACCATGTCAATGATGTAAAAAGCAGCCATTACTATTATAATTAGGACACTACAAATATAATGCTGGCACCCCTTGAATACCGCATGGTCTGAAGCCGTAACCTGCCTCTCCTAAACCATGTCAATGTTATAAAAAGCAGCCATTACTATTATAATTAGGACACTACAAATATAATGCTGGCACCCCTTGAATACCGCATGGTCTGAAGCCGTATCCTGCCTCTCCTAAACCATGTCAATGATATAAAAAGCAGCCATTACTATTATAATTAGGACGCTACAAATGTAATGCTGGCACACCTTGAATACCGCATGGTCTGAAGCCGTATCCTGCCTCCCCTAAACCATGTCAATGTTATAAAAAGCAGCCATTACTATTATAATTAGGACACTACAAATATAATGCTGGCACCCCTTGAATACCGCATGGTCTGAAGCCGTATCCTGCCTCTCCTAAACCATGTCAATGATATAAAAAGCAGCCATTACTATTATAATTAGGACGCTACAAATGTAATGCTGGCACACCTTGAATACCGCATGGTCTGAAGCCGTATCCTGCCTCTCCTAAACCATGTCAATGATATAAAAAGCAGCCATTACTATTATAATTAGGACTCTACAAATATAATGCTGGCACACCTTGAATACCGAATGGTTTGAAGCCGTATCCTGCCTCCCCTAAACCATGTCAATGTTATAAAAAGCAGCCATTACTATTATAATTAGGACGCTACAAATATAATGCTGGCACACCTTGAATACCGCATGGTCTGAAGCCGTATCCTGCCTCCCCTAAACCATGTCAATGATATAAAAAGCAGCCATTACTATTATAATTAGGACGCTACAAATGTAATGCTGGCACACCTTGAATACCGCATGGTCTGAAGCCTTATCCTGCCTCTCCTAAACCATGTCAATGATATAAAAAGCAGCCATTACTATTATAATTAGGACGCTACAAATATAATGCTGGCACACCTTGAATACCGCATGGTCTGAAGCCGTATCCTGCATCCCCTAAACCATGTCAATGTTATAAAAAGCAGCCATTGCTATTATAATTAGGACGCTACAAATATAATGCTGGCACCCCTTGAATACCGCATGGTCTGAAGCAGTATCCTGCCTCTCCTAAACCATGTCAATGTTATAAAAAGCAGCCATTGCTATTATAATTAGGGCACTACAAATATAATGCTGGCACCCCTTGAATACCGCATGGTCTGAAGCCGTATCCTGCCTCTCCTAAACCATGTCAATGATATAAAAAGCAGCCATTACTATTATAATTAGGGTGCTGCAAATATAATGCTGGCACCCCTTGAATACCGCATGGTCTGAAGCCGTATCCTGCCTCTCCTACACCATGTCAATAATATAAAAAGCAGCTATTACTATTATAATTAGGGTGCTGCAAATATAATGCTGGCACCCCTTGAATACCGCATGGTCTGAAGCCGTATCCTGCCTCTCCTAAACCATGTCAATGATATAAAAAGCAGCCATTACTATTATAATTAGGACGCTACAAATGTAATGCTGGCACACCTTGAATACCGCATGGTCTGAAGCCGTATCCTGCCTCTCCTAAAAAATGTCAATGATATAAAAAGCAGCCATTACTATTATAATTAGGACGCTACAAATATAATGCTGGCACACCTTGAATACCGAATGGTCTGAAGCCGTATCCTGCCTCCCCTAAACCATGTCAATGTTATAAAAAGCAGCCATTACTATTATAATTAGGACGCTACAAATATAATGCTGGCACACCTTGAATACCGCATGGTCTGAAGCCGTATCCTGCCTCCCCTAAACCATGTCAATGATATAAAAAGCAGCCATTGCTATTTTAATTAGGGCGCTACAAATATAATGCTGGTACACCTTGAATACCGCATCGTCTGATGCCGTATCCTGCCTCTCCTAAACCATGTCAATGTTATAAAAAGCAGCCATTACTATTATAATTAGGACGCTACAAATGTAATGCTGGCACACCTTGAATACCGCATGGTCTGAAGCCGTATCCTGCCTCTCCTAAACCATGTCAATGATATAAAAAGCAGCCATTACTATTATAATTAGGACGCTACAAATATAATGCTGGCACACCTTGAATACCGAATGGTCTGAAGCCGTATCCTGCCTCTCCTAAACCATGTCAATGATATAAAAAGCAGCCATTACTATTATAATTAGGACGCTACAAATATAATGCTGGCACCCCTTGAATACCGCATGGTCTGAAGCCGTATCCTGCCTCTCCTAAACCATGTCAATGATATAAAAAGCAGCCATTACTATTATAATTAGGACGCTACAAATATAATGCTGGCACACCTTGAATACCGCATGGTCTGAAGCCGTATCCTGCATGTCCTAAACCATGTCAATGATATAAAAAGCAGCCATTACTATTATAATTAGGACGCTACAAATATAATGCTGGCACCCCTTGAATACCGCATGGTCTGAAGCCGTATCCTGCCTCTCCTAAACCATGTCAATGATATAAAAAGCAGCCATTACTATTATAATTAGGACGCTACAAATATAATGCTGGCACACCTTGAATACCGCATGGTCTGAAGCCGTATCCTGCCTCCCCTAAACCATGTCAATGATATAAAAAGCAGCCATTACTATTATAATTAGGACGCTACAAATGTAATGCTGGCACCTCTTGAATACCGCATGGTCTGAAGCCGTATCCTGCCTCTCCTAAACCATGTCAATGATATAAAAAGCAGCCATTACTATTATAATTAGGACGCTACAAATATAATGCTGGCACACCTTGAATACCGAATGGTCTGAAGCCGTATCCTGCCTCTCCTAAACCATGTCAATGATATAAAAAGCAGCCATTACTATTATAATTAGGACGCTACAAATATAATGCTGGCACCCCTTGAATACCGCATGGTCTGAAGCCGTATCCTGCCTCTCCTAAACCATGTCAATGATATAAAAAGCAGCCATTACTATTATAATTAGGACGCTACAAATATAATGCTGGCACACCTTGAATACCGCATGGTCTGAAGCCGTATCCTGCATGTCCTAAACCATGTCAATGATATAAAAAGCAGCCATTACTATTATAATTAGGACGCTACAAATATAATGCTGGCACCCCTTGAATACCGCATGGTCTGAAGCCGTATCCTGCCTCTCCTAAACCATGTCAATGATATAAAAAGCAGCCATTACTATTATAATTAGGACGCTACAAATATAATGCTGGCACACCTTGAATACCGCATGGTCTAATACCGTATGCTGCCTCCCCTAAACCATGTCAATGTTATAAAAAGCAGCCATTGCTATTATAATTAGGACGCTACAAATATAATGCTGGCACCCCTTGAATACCGCATGGTCTGAAGCCGTATCCTGCCTCTCCTAAACCATGTCAATGATATAAAAAGCAGCCATTACTATTATAATTAGGACGCTACAAATGTAATGCTGGCACACCTTGAATACCGCATGGTCTGAAGCCGTATCCTGCCTCTCCTAAACCATGTCAATGATATAAAAAGCAGCTATTACTATTATAATTAGGACACTACAAATATAATGCTGGCACCCCTTTAATACCGCATGGTCTGAAGCCGTATCCTGCCTCTCCTAAACCATGTCAATGATATAAAAAGCAGCCATTACTATTATAATTAGGACGCTACAAATATAATGTTGGCACACCTTGAATACCGAATGGTCTGAAGCCGTATCCTGCCTCTCCTAAACCATTTCAATGATATAAAAAGCAGCCATTACTATTATAATTAGGACGCTACAAATATAATGCTGGCACACCTTGAATACCGCATGGTCTGAAGCCGTATCCTGCCTCTCCTAAACCATTTCAATGATATAAAAAGCAGCCATTACTATTATAATTAGGACGCTAAAAATATAATGCTGGCACACCTTGAATACCGCATGGTCTGAAGCCGTATCCTGCCTCTCCTAAACAATGTCAATGATATAAAAAGCAGCTATTACTATTATAATTAGGGTGCTGCAAATATAATGCTGGCAACCCTTGAATACCGCATGGTCTGATATCGTATCCTGCCTTCCCTAAACCATGTCAATGTTATAAAAAGCAGCCATTACTATTATAATTAGGACACTACAAATATAATGCTGGCACCCCTTGAATACCGCATGGTCTGATATCGTATCCTGCATGTCCTAAACCATGTCAATGATATAAAAAGCAGCCATTACTATTATAATTAGGACGCTACAAATGTAATGCTGGCACACCTTGAATACCGCATGGTCTGAAGCCTTATCCTGCCTCTCCTAAACCATGTCAATGATATAAAAAGCAGCCATTACTATTATAATTAGGACGCTACAAATATAATGCTGGCACACCTTGAATACCGCATGGTCTGAAGCCGTATCCTGCATCCCCTAAACCATGTCAATGTTATAAAAAGCAGCTATTACTATTATAATTAGGACGCTACAAATATAATGCTGGCACACCTTGAATACCGCATGGTCTGAAGCCGTATCCTGCATCCCCTAAACCATGTCAATGTTATAAAAAGCAGCCATTACTATTATAATTAGGACACTACAAATATAATGCTGGCACCCCTTGAATACCGCATGGTCTGATATCGTATCCTGCATGTCCTAAACCATGTCAATGATATAAAAAGCAGCCATTACTATTATAATTAGGACGCTACAAATGTAATGCTGGCACACCTTGAATACCGCATGGTCTGAAGCCTTATCCTGCCTCTCCTAAACCATGTCAATGATATAAAAAGCAGCCATTACTATTATAATTAGGACGCTACAAATATAATGCTGGCACACCTTGAATACCGCATGGTCTGAAGCCGTATCCTGCCTCCCCTAAACCATGTCAATGTTATAAAAAGCAGCCATTGCTATTATAATTAGGACGCTACAAATATAATGCTGGCACCCCTTGAATACCGCATGGTCTGAAGCAGTATCCTGCCTCTCCTAAACCATGTCAATGTTATAAAAAGCAGCCATTGCTATTATAATTAGGGCACTACAAATATAATGCTGGCACCCCTTGAATACCGCATGGTCTGAAGCCGTATCCTGCCTCTCCTAAACCATGTCAATGATATAAAAAGCAGCCATTACTATTATAATTAGGGTGCTGCAAATATAATGCTGGCACCCCTTGAATACCGCATGGTCTGAAGCCGTATCCTGCCTCTCCTACACCATGTCAATAATATAAAAAGCAGCTATTACTATTATAATTAGGGTGCTGCAAATATAATGCTGGCACCCCTTGAATACCGCATGGTCTGAAGCCGTATCCTGCCTCTCCTAAACCATGTCAATGATATAAAAAGCAGCCATTACTATTATAATTAGGACGCTACAAATGTAATGCTGGCACACCTTGAATACCGCATGGTCTGAAGCCGTATCCTGCCTCTCCTAAAAAATGTCAATGATATAAAAAGCAGCCATTACTATTATAATTAGGACGCTACAAATGTAATGCTGGCACACCTTGAATACCGCATGGTCTGAAGCCGTATCCTGCCTCTCCTAAAAAATGTCAATGATATAAAAAGCAGCCATTACTATTATAATTAGGACGCTACAAATATAATGCTGGCACACCTTGAATACCGAATGGTCTGAAGCCGTATCCTGCCTCCCCTAAACCATGTCAATGTTATAAAAAGCAGCCATTACTATTATAATTAGGACGCTACAAATATAATGCTGGCACACCTTGAATACCGCATGGTCTGAAGCCGTATCCTGCCTCCCCTAAACCATGTCAATGATATAAAAAGCAGCCATTACTATTATAATTAGGACGCTACAAATGTAATGCTGGCACACCTTGAATACCGCATGGTCTGAAGCCGTATCCTGCCTCTCCTAAACCATGTCAATGATATAAAAAGCAGCCATTACTATTATAATTAGGACGCTACAAATATAATGCTGGCACACCTTGAATACCGAATGGTCTGAAGCCGTATCCTGCCTCTCCTAAACCATGTCAATGATATAAAAAGCAGCCATTACTATTATAATTAGGACGCTACAAATATAATGCTGGCACACCTTGAATACCGCATGGTCTGAAGCCGTATCCTGCATGTCCTAAACCATGTCAATGATATAAAAAGCAGCCATTACTATTATAATTAGGACGCTACAAATATAATGCTGGCACCCCTTGAATACCGCATGGTCTGAAGCCGTATCCTGCCTCTCCTAAACCATGTCAATGATATAAAAAGCAGCCATTACTATTATAATTAGGACGCTACAAATATAATGCTGGCACCCCTTGAATACCGCATGGTCTGAAGCCGTATCCTGCCTCTCCTAAACCATGTCAATGATATAAAAAGCAGCCATTACTATTATAATTAGGACGCTACAAATATAATGCTGGCACCCCTTGAATACCGCATGGTCTGAAGCCGTATCCTGCCTCTCCTAAACCATGTCAATGATATAAAAAGCAGCCATTACTATTATAATTAGGACGCTACAAATATAATGCTGGCACACCTTGAATACCGCATGGTCTAATACCGTATGCTGCCTCCCCTAAACCATGTCAATGTTATAAAAAGCAGCCATTGCTATTATAATTAGGACGCTACAAATATAATGCTGGCACCCCTTGAATACCGCATGGTCTGAAGCCGTATCCTGCCTCTCCTAAACCATGTCAATGATATAAAAAGCAGCCATTACTATTATAATTAGGACGCTACAAATGTAATGCTGGCACACCTTGAATACCGCATGGTCTGAAGCCGTATCCTGCCTCTCCTAAAAAATGTCAATGATATAAAAAGCAGCCATTACTATTATAATTAGGACGCTACAAATGTAATGCTGGCACACCTTGAATACCGCATGGTCTGAAGCCGTATCCTGCCTCTCCTAAACCATGTCAATGATATAAAAAGCAGCCATTACTATTATAATTAGGACGCTACAAATGTAATGCTGGCACACCTTGAATACCGCATGGTCTGAAGCCGTATCCTGCCTCTCCTAAACCATGTCAATGATATAAAAAGCAGCCATTACTATTATAATTAGGACGCTACAAATGTAATGCTGGCACACCTTGAATACCGCATGGTCTGAAGCCGTATCCTGCCTCTCCTAAACCATGTCAATGATATAAAAAGCAGCCATTACTATTATAATTAGGACGCTACAAATATAATGCTGGCACCCCTTGAATACCGCATGGTCTGAAGCCGTATCCTGCCTCTCCTAAACCATGTCAATGATATAAAAAGCAGCCATTACTATTATAATTAGGACGCTACAAATATAATGTTGGCACACCTTGAATACCGAATGGTCTGAAGCCGTATCCTGCCTCTCCTAAACCATTTCAATGATATAAAAAGCAGCCATTACTATTATAATTAGGACACTACAAATATAATGCTGGCACCCCTTGAATACCGCATGGTCTGATATCGTATCCTGCCTTCCCTAAACCATGTCAATGTTATAAAAAGCAGCTATTACTATTATAATTAGGGTGCTGCAAATATAATGCTGGCACCCCTTGAATACCGCATGGTCTGATATCGTATCCTGCCTTCCCTAAACCATGTCAATGTTATAAAAAGCAGCCATTACTATTATAATTAGGACACTACAAATATAATGCTGGCACCCCTTGAATACCGCATGGTCTGATATCGTATCCTGCATGTCCTAAACCATGTCAATGATGTAAAAAGCAGCTATTACTATTATAATTAGGGTGCTGCAAATATAATGCTGGCACCCCTTGAATACCGCATGGTCTGATATCGTATCCTGCATGTCCTAAACCATGTCAATGATATAAAAAGCAGCTATTACTATTATAATTAGGGTGCTGCAAATATAATGCTGGCACCCCTTGAATACCGCATGGTCTGATATCGTATCCTGCCTCCCCTAAACCATGTCAATGATATAAAAAGCAGCTATTAATATTATAATTAGGGTGCTACAAATATAATGCTGGCACACCTTGAATACCGCATGGTCTGAAGCCGTATCCTGCCTCTCCTAAACCATGTCAATGTTATAAAAAGCAGCCATTGCTATTATAATTAGGACGCTACAAATATAATGCTGGCACCCCTTGAATACCGCATGGTCTGATATCGTATCCTGCATGTCCTAAACCATGTCAATGATGTAAAAAGCAGCCATTACTATTATAATTAGGACACTACAAATATAATGCTGGCACCCCTTGAATACCGCATGGTCTGATATCGTATCCTGCCTCCCCTAAACCATGTCAATGATATAAAAAGCAGCTATTAATATTATAATTAGGGTGCTGCAAATATAATGCTGGCACACCTTGAATACCGCATGGTCTGAAGCCGTATCCTGCCTCTCCTAAACCATGTCAATGTTATAAAAAGCAGCCATTGCTATTATAATTAGGACGCTACAAATATAATGCTGGCACCCCTTGAATACCGCATGGTCTGATACCGTATGCTGCCTCCCCTAAACCATGTCAATGTTATAAAAAGCAGCCATTGCTATTATAATTAGGGCGCTACAAATATAATGCTGGCACCCCTTGAATACCGCATGGTCTGATACCGTATGCTGCCTCCCCTAAACCATGTCAATGTTATAAAAAGCAGCCATTGCTATTATAATTAGGGCGCTACAAATATAATGCTGGCACCCCTTGAATACCGCATGGTCTGAAGCCGTATCCTGCCTCTCCTAAACCATGTCAATGTTATAAAAAGCAGCCATTACTATTATAATTAGGACACTACAAATATAATGCTGGCACCCCTTGAATACCGCATGGTCTGATATCGTATCCTGCCTTCCCTAAACCATGTCAATGTTATAAAAAGCAGCCATTACTATTATAATTAGGACACTACAAATATAATGCTGGCACCCCTTGAATACCGCATGGTCTGATATCGTATCCTGCATGTCCTAAACCATGTCAATGATGTAAAAAGCAGCTATTACTATTATAATTAGGACATTACAAATATAATGCTGGCACCCCTTGAATACCGCATGGTCTGATATCGTATCCTGCATGTCCTAAACCATGTCAATGATGTAAAAAGCAGCTATTACTATTATAATTAGGGTGCTGCAAATATAATGCTGGCACCCCTTGAATACCGCATGGTCTGATATCGTATCCTGCCTTCCCTAAACCATGTCAATGTTATAAAAAGCAGCCATTACTATTATAATTAGGACACTACAAATATAATGCTGGCACCCCTTGAATACCGCATGGTCTGATATCGTATCCTGCATGTCCTAAACCATGTCAATGATGTAAAAAGCAGCTATTACTATTATAATTAGGACACTACAAATATAATGCTGGCACCCCTTGAATACCGCATGGTCTGATATCGTATCCTGCCTTCCCTAAACCATGTCAATGATGTAAAAAGCAGCTATTACTATTATAATTAGGACACTACAAATATAATGCTGGCACCCCTTGAATACCGCATGGTCTGATATCGTATCCTGCATGTCCTAAACCATGTCAATGATGTAAAAAGCAGCCATTACTATTATAATTAGGACACTACAAATATAATGCTGGCACCCCTTGAATACCGCATGGTCTGATATCGTATCCTGCATGTCCTAAACCATGTCAATGATGTAAAAAGCAGCTATTACTATTATAATTAGGACACTACAAATATAATGCTGGCACCCCTTGAATACCGCATGGTCTGATATCGTATCCTGCATGTCCTAAACCATGTCAATGATGTAAAAAGCAGCTATTACTATTATAATTAGGACACTACAAATATAATGCTGGCACCCCTTGAATACCGCATGGTCTGATATCGTATCCTGCATGTGCTAAACCATGTCAATGATGTAAAAAGCAGCTATTACTATTATAATTAGGACACTACAAATATAATGCTGGCACCCCTTGAATACCGCATGGTCTGATATCGTATCCTGCATGTCCTAAACCATGTCAATGATATAAAAAGCAGCTATTACTATTATAATTAGGGTGCTGCAAATATAATGCTGGTACCCCTTGAATACCGCATGGTCTGATATCGTATCCTGCCTCCCCTAAACCATGTCAATGATATAAAAAGCAGCTATTAATATTATAATTAGGGTGCTGCAAATATAATGCTGGCACACCTTGAATACCGCATGGTCTGAAGCCGTATCCTGCCTCTCCTAAACCATGTCAATGTTATAAAAAGCAGCCATTGCTATTATAATTAGGACGCTACAAATATAATGCTGGCACCCCTTGAATACCGCATGGTCTGATACCGTATCCTGACTCTCCTAAACCATGTCAATGTTATAAAAAGCAGCCATTACTATTATAATTAGGACACTACAAATATAATGCTGGCACCCCTTGAATACCGCATGGTCTGAAGCCGTATCCTGCCTCCCCTAAACCATGTCAATGTTATAAAAAGCAGCCATTACTATTATAATTAGTACACTACAAATATAATGCTGGCACCCCTTGAATACCGCATGGTCTGAAGCCGTATCCTGCCTCTCCTAAACCATGTCAATGATATAAAAAGCAGCCATTACTATTATAATTAGGACGCTACAAATATAATGCTGGCACACCTTGAATACCGCATGGTCTGAAGCCGTATCCTGCCTCTCCTAAACCATTTCAATGATATAAAAAGCAGCCATTACTATTATAATTAGGACGCTAAAAATATAATGCTGGCACCCCTTGAATACCGCATGGTCTGAAGCCGTATCCTGCCTCTCCTACACCATGTCAATAATATAAAAAGCAGCTATTAATATTATAATTAGGGCGCTAAACTATAATTCTGGCACCCCTTGAATACCGCATGGTCTGATACCGTATCCTGCATGTCCTAAACCATGTCAATGATGTAAAAAGCAGCCATTACTATTATAATTAGGACACTACAAATATAATGCTGGCACCCCTTGAATACCGCATGGTCTGAAGCCGTATCCTGCCTCTCCTAAACCATGTCAATGTTATAAAAAGCAGCCATTGCTATTATAATTAGGACGCTACAAATATAATGCTGGCACCCCTTGAATACCGCATGGTCTGATACCGTATCCTGCCTCACCTAAACCATGTCAATGTTATAAAAAGCAGCCATTACTATTATAATTAGGACACTACAAATATAATGCTGGCACCCCTTGAATACCGCATGGTCTGAAGCCGTATCCTGCCTCTCCTAAACCATGTCAATGATATAAAAAGCAGCCATTACTATTATAATTAGGACGCTACAAATGTAATGCTGGCACACCTTGAATACCGCATGGTCTGAAGCCGTATCCTGCCTCCCCTAAACCATGTCAATGTTATAAAAAGCAGCCATTACTATTATAATTAGGACACTACAAATTAAATGCTGGCACCCCTTGAATACCGCATGGTCTGAAGCCGTATCCTGCCTCTCCTAAACCATGTCAATGATATAAAAAGCTGCCATTACTATTATAATTAGGACGCTACAAATGTAATGCTGGCACACCTTGAATACCGCATGGTCTGAAGCCGTATCCTGCCTCTCCTAAACCATGTCAATGATATAAAAAGCAGCCATTACTATTATAATTAGGACGCTACAAATATAATGCTGGCACACCTTGAATACCGAATGGTCTGAAGCCGTATCCTGCCACCCCTAAACCATGTCAATGTTATAAAAAGCAGCCATTGCTATTATAATTAGGGCGCTACAAATATAATGCTGGCACCCCTTTAATACCGCATGGTCTGAAGCCGTATCCTGCCTCTCCTAAACCATGTCAATGTTATAAAAAGCAGCCATTACTATTATAATTAGGACGCTACAAATGTAATGCTGGCACACCTTGAATACAGCATGGTCTGAAGCCGTATCCTGCCTCTCCTAAACCATGTCAATGATATAAAAAGCAGCCATTACTATTATAATTAGGACGCTACAAATATAATGCTGGCACCCCTTGAATACCGCATGGTCTGATATCGTATCCTGCCTTCCCTAAACCATGTCAATGTTATAAAAAGCAGCCATTACTATTATAATTAGGACACTACAAATATAATGCTGGCACCCCTTGAATACCGCATGGTCTGATATCGTATCCTGCCTTCCCTAAACCATGTCAATGTTATAAAAAGCAGCCATTACTATTATAATTAGGGCGCTACAAATATAATGCTGGCACCCCTTGAATACCGCATGGTCTGAAGCCGTATCCTGCCTCTCCTAAACCATGTCAATGATATAAAAAGCAGCCATTACTATTATAATTAGGACGCTACAAATGTAATGCTGGCACCCCTTGAATACCGCATAGTCTGATATCGTATCCTGCATGTCCTAAACCATGTCAATGATGTAAAAAGCAGCTATTACTATTATAATTAGGGTGCTGCAAATATAATGCTGGCACCCCTTGAATACCGCATGGTCTGATATCGTATCCTGCATGTCCTAAACCATGTCAATGATATAAAAAGCAGCTATTACTATTATAATTAGGGTGCTGCAAATATAATGCTGGCACCCCTTGAATACCGCATGGTCTGATATCGTATCCTGCCTCCCCTAAACCATGTCAATGATATAAAAAGCAGCTATTAATATTATAATTAGGGTGCTGCAAATATAATGCTGGCACACCTTGAATACCGCATGGTCTGAAGCCGTATCCTGCCTCTCCTAAACCATGTCAATGTTATAAAAAGCAGCCATTGCTATTATAATTAGGACGCTACAAATATAATGCTGGCACCCCTTGAATACCGCATGGTCTGAAGCCGTATCCTGCCTCCCCTAAACCATGTCAATGTTATAAAAAGCAGCCATTGCTATTATAATTAGGACGCTGCAAATATAATGCTGGCACCCCTTGAATACCGCATGGTCTGAAGCCGTATCCTGCCTCTCCTAAACCATGTCAATGATATAAAAAGCAGCCATTACTATTATAATTAGGACGCTGCAAATATAATGCTGACACCCCTTGAATACCGCATCGTCTGATGCCGTATCCTGCCTCTCCTAAACCATGTCAATGTTATAAAAAGCAGCCATTGCTATTATAATTAGGGCGCTACAAATATAATGCTGGCACCCCTTTAATACCGCATGGTCTGAAGCCGTATCCTGCCGCCCCTAAACCATGTCAATGTTATTAAAAGCAGCCATTGCTATTATAATTAGGGCGCTACAAATATAATGCTGGCACCCCTTGAATACCGCATGGTCTGAAGCCGTATCCTGCCTCTCCTAAACCATGTCAATGATATAAAAAGCAGCCATTACTATTATAATTAGGACGCTACAAATGTAATGCTGGCACCCCTTGAATACCGCATGGTCTGATATCGTATCCTGCATGTCCTAAACCATGTCAATGATGTAAAAAGCAGCTATTACTATTATAATTAGGGTGCTGCAAATATAATGCTGGCACCCCTTGAATACCGCATGGTCTGATATCGTATCCTGCATGTCCTAAACCATGTCAATGATATAAAAAGCAGCTATTACTATTATAATTAGGGTGCTGCAAATATAATGCTGGCACCCCTTGAATACCGCATCTTCTGATATCGTATCCTGCCTCCCCTAAACCATGTCAATGATATAAAAAGCAGCTATTAATATTATAATTAGGGTGCTGCAAATATAATGCTGGCACACCTTGAATACCGCATGGTCTGAAGCCGTATCCTGCCTCTCCTAAACCATGTCAATGTTATAAAAAGCAGCCATTGCTATTATAATTAGGGCGCTACAAATATAATGCTGGCACCCCTTTAACACTGCATGGTCTGAAGCCGTATCCTGCCTCTCCTAAACCATGTCAATGTTATAAAAAGCAGCCATTGCTATTATAATTAGGGTGCTGCAAATATAATGCTGGCACCCCTTGAATACCGCATGGTCTGAAGCCGTATCCTGCCTCTCCTAAACAATGTCAATGATATAAAAAGCAGCCATTGCTATTATAATTAGGGCGCTACAAATATAATGCTGGCACCCCTTTAACACTGCATGGTCTGAAGCCGTATCCTGCCTCTCCTAAACAATGTCAATGATATAAAAAGCAGCCATTACTATTATAATTAGGACGCTACAAATATAATGCTGGCACCCCTTGAATACCGCATGGTCTGATATCGTATCCTGCCTTCCCTAAACCATGTCAATGTTATAAAAAGCAGCCATTACTATTATAATTAGGACACTACAAATATAATGCTGGCACCCCTTGAATACCGCATGGTCTGATATCGTATCCTGCATGTCCTAAACCATGTCAATGATGTAAAAAGCAGCCATTACTATTATAATTAGGACACTACAAATATAATGCTGGCACCCCTTGAATACCGCATGGTCTGATATCGTATCCTGCATGCCCTAAACCATGTCAATGTTATAAAAAGCAGCCATTACTATTATAATTAGGACACTACAAATATAATGCTGGCACCCCTTGAATACCGCATGGTCTGATATCGTATCCTGCATGTCCTAAACCATGTCAATGATGTAAAAAGCAGCTATTACTATTATAATTAGGGTGCTGCAAATATAATGCTGGCACCCCTTGAATACCGCATGGTCTGATATCGTATCCTGCATGTCCTAAACCATGTCAATGATATAAAAAGCAGCTATTACTATTATAATTAGGGTGCTGCAAATATAATGCTGGCACCCCTTGAATACCGCATGGTCTGATATCGTATCCTGCCTCCCCTAAACCATGTCAATGATATAAAAAGCAGCTATTAATATTATAATTAGGGTGCTGCAAATATAATGCTGGCACACCTTGAATACCGCATGGTCTGAAGCCGTATCCTGCCTCTCCTAAACCATGTCAATGTTATAAAAAGCAGCTATTGCTATTATAATTAGGACGCTACAAATATAATGCTGGCACCCCTTGAATACCGCATGGTCTGATACCGTATGCTGCCTCCCCTAAACCATGTCAATGTTATAAAAAGCAGAAATTACTATTATAATTAGGACACTACAAATATAATGCTGGCACCCCTTGAATACCGCATGGTCTGATATCGTATCCTGCCTTCCCTAAACCATGTCAATGTTATAAAAAGCAGCCATTACTATTATAATTAGGACACTACAAATATAATGCTGGCACCCCTTGAATACCGCATGGTCTGATATCGTATCCTGCATGTCCTAAACCATGTCAATGATGTAAAAAGCAGCTATTACTATTATAATTAGGACACTACAAATATAATGCTGGCACCCCTTGAATACCGCATGGTCTGATATCGTATCCTGCATGTCCTAAACCATGTCAATGATGTAAAAAGCAGCTATTACTATTATAATTAGGGTGCTGCAAATATAATGCTGGCACCCCTTGAATACCGCATGGTCTGATATCGTATCCTGCCTTCCCTAAACCATGTCAATGTTATAAAAAGCAGCCATTACTATTATAATTAGGACACTACAAATATAATGCTGGCACCCCTTGAATACCGCATGGTCTGATATCGTATCCTGCATGTCCTAAACCATGTCAATGATGTAAAAAGCAGCTATTACTATTATAATTAGGACACTACAAATATAATGCTGGCACCCCTTGAATACCGCATGGTCTGATATCGTATCCTGCCTTCCCTAAACCATGTCAATGATGTAAAAAGCAGCTATTACTATTATAATTAGGACACTACAAATATAATGCTGGCACCGCTTGAATACCGCATGGTCTGATATCGTATCCTGCATGTCCTAAACCATGTCAATGATGTAAAAAGCAGCCATTACTATTATAATTAGGACACTACAAATATAATGCTGGCACCCCTTGAATACCGCATGGTCTGATATCGTATCCTGCATGTCCTAAACCATGTCAATGATGTAAAAAGCAGCTATTACTATTATAATTAGGACACTACAAATATAATGCTGGCACCCCTTGAATACCGCATGGTCTGATATCGTATCCTGCATGTCCTAAACCATGTCAATGATGTAAAAAGCAGCTATTACTATTATAATTAGGACACTACAAATATAATGCTGGCACCCCTTGAATACCGCATGGTCTGATATCGTATCCTGCATGTCCTAAACCATGTCAATGATGTAAAAAGCAGCTATTACTATTATAATTAGGACACTACAAATATAATGCTGGCACCCCTTGAATACCGCATGGTCTGATATCGTATCCTGCCTTCCCTAAACCATGTCAATGTTATAAAAAGCAGCCATTACTATTATAATTAGGACACTACAAATATAATGCTGGCACCCCTTGAATACCGCATGGTCTGATATCGTATCCTGCCTCTCCTAAACCATGTCAATGATGTAAAAAGCAGCCATTACTATTATAATTAGGGTGCTGCAAATATAATGCTGGCACCCCTTGAATACCGCATGGTCTGATACCGTATGCTGCCTCCCCTAAACCATGTCAATGTTATAAAAAGCAGCCATTACTATTATAATTAGGACACTACAAATATAATGCTGGCACCCCTTGAATACCGCATGGTCTGATATCGTATCCTGCTTTCCCTAAACCATGTCAATGTTATAAAAAGCAGCCATTACTATTATAATTAGGACACTACAAATATAATGCTGGCACCCCTTGAATACCGCATGGTCTAATATCGTATCCTGCATGTCCTAAACCATGTCAATGATGTAAAAAGCAGCTATTACTATTATAATTAGGACACTACAAATATAATGCTGGCACCCCTTGAATACCGCATGGTCTGATATCGTATCCTGCATGTCCTAAACCATGTCAATGATGTAAAAAGCAGCTATTACTATTATAATTAGGGTGCTGCAAATATAATGCTGGCACCCCTTGAATACCGCATGGTCGGATATCGTATCCTGCCTTCCCTAAACCATGTCAATGTTATAAAAAGCAGCCATTACTATTATAATTAGGACACTACAAATATAATGCTGGCACCCCTTGAATACCGCATGGTCTGATATCGTATCCTGCATGTCCTAAACCATGTCAATGATGTAAAAAGCAGCTATTACTATTATAATTAGGACACTACAAATATAATGCTGGCACACCTTGAATACCGAATGGTCTGATATCGTATCCTGCCTCCCCTAAACCATGTCAATGTTATAAAAAGCAGCCATTGCTATTATAATTAGGACACTACAAATATAATGCTGGCACCCCTTGAATACCGCATGGTCTGATATCGTATCCTGCATGTCCTAAACCATGTCAATGATGTAAAAAGCAGCTATTACTATTATAATTAGGGCGCTACAAATATAATGCTGGCACCCCTTGAATACCGCATGGTCTGAAGCCGTATCCTGCCTCTCCTAAACCATGTCAATGATATAAAAAGCAGCCATTACTATTATAATTAGGACGCTACAAATGTAATGCTGGCACCCCTTGAATACCGCATGGTCTGATATCGTATCCTGCATGTCCTAAACCATGTCAATGATGTAAAAAGCAGCCATTACTATTATAATTAGGACACTACAAATATAATGCTGGCACCCCTTGAATACCGCATGGTCTGATATCGTATCCTGCATGCCCTAAACCATGTCAATGTTATAAAAAGCAGCCATTACTATTATAATTAGGACACTACAAATATAATGCTGGCACCCCTTGAATACCGCATGGTCTGATATCGTATCCTGCATGTCCTAAACCATGTCAATGATGTAAAAAGCAGCTATTACTATTATAATTAGGGTGCTGCAAATATAATGCTGGCACCCCTTGAATACCGCATGGTCTGATATCGTATCCTGCATGTCCTAAACCATGTCAATGATATAAAAAGCAGCTATTACTATTATAATTAGGGTGCTGCAAATATAATGCTGGCACCCCTTGAATACCGCATGGTCTGATATCGTATCCTGCCTCCCCTAAACCATGTCAATGATATAAAAAGCAGCTATTAATATTATAATTAGGGTGCTGCAAATATAATGCTGGCACACCTTGAATACCGCATGGTCTGAAGCCGTATCCTGCCTCTCCTAAACCATGTCAATGTTATAAAAAGCAGCTATTGCTATTATAATTAGGACGCTACAAATATAATGCTGGCACCCCTTGAATACCGCATGGTCTGATACCGTATGCTGCCTCCCCTAAACCATGTCAATGTTATAAAAAGCAGAAATTACTATTATAATTAGGACACTACAAATATAATGCTGGCACCCCTTGAATACCGCATGGTCTGATATCGTATCCTGCCTTCCCTAAACCATGTCAATGTTATAAAAAGCAGCCATTACTATTATAATTAGGACACTACAAATATAATGCTGGCACCCCTTGAATACCGCATGGTCTGATATCGTATCCTGCTTTCCCTAAACCATGTCAATGTTATAAAAAGCAGCCATTACTATTATAATTAGGACACTACAAATATAATGCTGGCACCCCTTGAATACCGCATGGTCTAATATCGTATCCTGCATGTCCTAAACCATGTCAATGATGTAAAAAGCAGCTATTACTATTATAATTAGGACACTACAAATATAATGCTGGCACCCCTTGAATACCGCATGGTCTGATATCGTATCCTGCATGTCCTAAACCATGTCAATGATGTAAAAAGCAGCTATTACTATTATAATTAGGGTGCTGCAAATATAATGCTGGCACCCCTTGAATACCGCATGGTCGGATATCGTATCCTGCCTTCCCTAAACCATGTCAATGTTATAAAAAGCAGCCATTACTATTATAATTAGGACACTACAAATATAATGCTGGCACCCCTTGAATACCGCATGGTCTGATATCGTATCCTGCATGTCCTAAACCATGTCAATGATGTAAAAAGCAGCTATTACTATTATAATTAGGACACTACAAATATAATGCTGGCACACCTTGAATACCGAATGGTCTGATATCGTATCCTGCCTCCCCTAAACCATGTCAATGTTATAAAAAGCAGCCATTGCTATTATAATTAGGACACTACAAATATAATGCTGGCACCCCTTGAATACCGCATGGTCTGATATCGTATCCTGCATGTCCTAAACCATGTCAATGATGTAAAAAGCAGCTATTACTATTATAATTAGGGCGCTACAAATATAATGCTGGCACCCCTTGAATACCGCATGGTCTGAAGCCGTATCCTGCCTCTCCTAAACCATGTCAATGATATAAAAAGCAGCCATTACTATTATAATTAGGACGCTACAAATGTAATGCTGGCACCCCTTGAATACCGCATGGTCTGATATCGTATCCTGCATGTCCTAAACCATGTCAATGATGTAAAAAGCAGCTATTACTATTATAATTAGGGTGCTGCAAATATAATGCTGGCACCCCTTGAATACCGCATGGTCTGATATCGTATCCTGCATGTCCTAAACCATGTCAATGATATAAAAAGCAGCTATTACTATTATAATTAGGACACTACAAATATAATGCTGGCACCCCTTGAACACCGCATGGTCTGATATCGTATCCTGCCTCCCCTAAACCATGTCAATGATATAAAAAGCAGCTATTAATATTATAATTAGGGTGCTGCAAATATAATGCTGGCACACCTTGAATACCGCATGGTCTGAAGCCGTATCCTGCCTCTCCTAAACCATGTCAATGTTATAAAAAGCAGCCATTGCTATTATAATTAGGACGCTACAAATATAATGCTGGCACCCCTTGAATACCGCATGGTCTGAAGCCGTATCCTGCATGTCCTAAACCATGTCAATGATATAAAAAGCAGCCATTGCTATTATAATTAGTACACTACAAATATAATGCTGGCACCCCTTGAATACCGCATGGTCTGAAGCCGTATCCTGCCTCTCCTAAACCATGTCAATGTTATAAAAAGCAGCCATTGCTATTATAATTAGGGCGCTACAAATATAATGCTGGCACCCCTTTAATACCGCATGGTCTGAAGCCGTATCCTGCCTCCCCTAAACCATGTCAATGTTATAAAAAGCAGCCATTGCTATTATAATTAGGGCGCTACAAATATAATGCTGGCACCCCTTGAATACCGCATGGTCTGAAGCCGTATCCTGCCTCTCCTAAACCATGTCAATGATATAAAAAGCAGCCATTACTATTATAATTAGGAAGCTACAAATGTAATGCTGGCACCCCTTGAATACCGCATGGTCTGATATCGTATCCTGCATGTCCTAAACCATGTCAATGATGTAAAAAGCAGCTATTACTATTATAATTAGGGTGCTGCAAATATAATGCTGGCACCCCTTGAATACCGCATGGTCTGATATCGTATCCTGCATGTCCTAAACCATGTCAATGATATAAAAAGCAGCTATTACTATTATAATTAGGGTGCTGCAAATATAATGCTGGCACCCCTTGAATACCGCATGGTCTGATATCGTATCCTGCCTCCCCTAAACCATGTCAATGATATAAAAAGCAGCTATTAATATTATAATTAGGGTGCTGCAAATATAATGCTGGCACACCTTGAATACCGCATGGTCTGAAGCCGTATCCTGCCTCTCCTAAACCATGTCAATGTTATAAAAAGCAGCCATTGCTATTATAATTAGGACGCTACAAATATAATGCTGGCACCCCTTGAATACCGCATGGTCTGATACCGTATGCTGCCTCCCCTAAACCATGTCAATGTTATAAAAAGCAGCCATTACTATTATAATTAGGACACTACAAATATAATGCTGGCACCCCTTGAATACCGCATGGTCTGATATCGTATCCTGCCTCTCCTAAACCATGTTAATGTTATAAAAAGCAGCCATTACTATTATAATTAGGACACTACAAATATAATGCTGGCACCCCTTGAATACCGCATGGTCTGATATCGTATCCTGCATGTAATAAACCATGTCAATGATGTAAAAAGCAGCTATTACTATTATAATTAGGACACTACAAATATAATGCTGGCACCCCTTGAATACCGCATGGTCTGATATCGTATCCTGCATGTCCTAAACCATGTCAATGATGTAAAAAGCAGCTATTACTATTATAATTAGGGTGCTGCAAATATAATGCTGGCACCCCTTGAATACCGCATGGTCTGATATCGTATCCTGCCTTCCCTAAACCATGTCAATGTTATAAAAAGCAGCCATTACTATTATAATTAGGACACTACAAATATAATGCTGGCACCCCTTGAATACCGCATGGTCTGATATCGTATCCTGCATGTCCTAAACCATGTCAATGATGTAAAAAGCAGCAATTACTATTATAATTAGGACACTACAAATATAATGCTGGCACCCCTTGAATACCGCATGGTCTGATATCGTATCCTGCATGTCCTAAACCATGTCAATGATGTAAAAAGCAGCTATTACTATTATAATTAGGGTGCTGCAAATATAATGCTGGCACCCCTTGAATACCGCATGGTCTGATATCGTATCCTGCCTTCCCTAAACCATGTCAATGTTATAAAAAGCAGCCATTACTATTATAATTAGGACACTACAAATATAATGCTGGCACCCCTTGAATACCGCATGGTCTGATATCGTATCCTGCATGTCCTAAACCATGTCAATGATGTAAAAAGCAGCTATTACTATTATAATTAGGACACTACAAATATAATGCTGGCACCCCTTGAATACCGCATGGTCTGATATCGTATCCTGCCTTCCCTAAACCATGTCAATGATGTAAAAAGCAGCTATTACTATTATAATTAGGACACTACAAATATAATGCTGGCACCCCTTGAATACCGCATGGTCTGATATCGTATCCTGCATGTCCTAAACCATGTCAATGATGTAAAAAGCAGCCATTACTATTATAATTAGGATACTACAAATATAATGCTGGCACCCCTTGAATACCGCATGGTCTGATATCGTATCCTGCATGTCCTAAACCATGTCAATGATGTAAAAAGCAGCTATTACTATTATAATTAGGACACTACAAATATAATGCTGGCACCCCTTGAATACCGCATGGTCTGATATCGTATCCTGCATGTCCTAAACCATGTCAATGATGTAAAAAGCAGCTATTACTATTATAATTAGGACACTACAAATATAATGCTTGCACCCCTTGAATACCGCATGGTCTGATATCGTATCCTGCATGTCCTAAACCATGTCAATGATGTAAAAAGCAGCTATTACTATTATAATTAGGACACTACAAATATAATGCTGGCACCCCTTGAATACCGCATGGTCTGATATCGTATCCTGCCTTCCCTAAACCATGTCAATGTTATAAAAAGCAGCCATTACTATTATAATTAGGACACTACAAATATAATGCTGGCACCCCTTGAATACCGCATGGTCTGATATCGTATCCTGCCTCTCCTAAACCATGTCAATGATGTAAAAAGCAGCCATTACTATTATAATTAGGGTGCTGCAAATATAATGCTGGCACCCCTTGAATACCGCATGGTCTGATACCGTATGCTGCCTCCCCTAAACCATGTCAATGTTATAAAAAGCAGCCATTACTATTATAATTAGGACACTACAAATATAATGCTGGCACCCCTTGAATACCGCATGGTCTGATATCGTATCCTGCATGTCCTAAACCATGTCAATGATGTAAAAAGCAGCTATTACTACTATAATTAGGGTGCTGCAAATATAATGCTGGCACCCCTTGAATACCGCATGGTCTGATATCGTATCCTGCCTCTCCTAAACCATGTCAATGTTATAAAAAGCAGCCATTACTATTATAATTAGGACACTACAAATATAATGCTGGCACCCCTTGAATACCGCATGGTCTGATATCGTATCCTGCCTCTCCTAAACCATGTCAATGTTATAAAAAGCAGCCATTACTATTATAATTAGGACACTACAAATATAATGCTGGCACCCCTTGAATACCGCATGGTCTGATATCGTATCCTGCCTCTCCTAAACCATGTCAATGTTATAAAAAGCAGCCATTACTATTATAATTAGGACACTACAAATATAATGCTGGCACCCCTTGAATACCGCATGGTCTGATATCGTATCCTGCCTCTCCTAAACCATGTCAATGTTATAAAAAGCAGCCATTACTATTATAATTAGGACACTACAAATATAATGCTGGCACCCCTTGAATACCGCATGGTCTGATATCGTATCCTGCATGTCCTAAACCATGTCAATGATGTAAAAAGCAGCTATTACTATTATAATTAGGACACTACAAATATAATGCTGGCACCCCTTGAATACCGCATGGTCTGATATCGTATCCTGCATGTCCTAAACCATGTCAATGATGTAAAAAGCAGCTATTACTATTATAATTAGGGTGCTGCAAATATAATGCTGGCACCCCTTGAATACCGCATGGTCTGATATCGTATCCTGCATGTCCTAAACCATGTCAATGTTATAAAAAGCAGCCATTACTATTATAATTAGGACACTACAAATATAATGCTGGCACCACTTGAATACCGCATGGTCTGATATCGTATCCTGCATGTCCTAAACCATGTCAATGATGTAAAAAGCAGCTATTACTATTATAATTAGGACACTACAAATATAATGCTGGCACCACATGAATACCGCATGGTCTGATATCGTATCCTGCATGTCCTAAACCATGTCAATGATGTAAAAAGCAGCTATTACTATTATAATTAGGACACTACAAATATAATGCTGGCACCACTTGAATACCGCATGGTCTGATATCGTATCCTGCCTTCCCTAAACCATGTCAATGTTATAAAAAGCAGCCATTACTATTATAATTAGGACACTACAAATATAATGCTGGCACCACTTGAATACCGCATGGTCTGATATCGTATCCTGCATGTCCTAAACCATGTCAATGATGTAAAAAGCAGCTATTACTATTATAATTAGGACACTACAAATATAATGCTGGCACCCCTTGAATACCGCATGGTCTGATATCGTATCCTGCCTTCCCTAAACCATGTCAATGATGTAAAAAGCAGCTATTACTATTATAATTAGGACACTACAAATATAATGCTGGCACCCCTTGAATACCGCATGGTCTGATATCGTATCCTGCATGTCCTAAACCATGTCAATGATGTAAAAAGCAGCCATTACTATTATAATTAGGACACTACAAATATAATGCTGGCACCCCTTGAATACCGCATGGTCTGATATCGTATCCTGCATGTCCTAAACCATGTCAATGATGTAAAAAGCAGCTATTACTATTATAATTAGGACACTACAAATATAATGCTGGCACCCCTTGAATACCGCATGGTCTGATATCGTATCCTGCATGTCCTAAACCATGTCAATGATGTAAAAAGCAGCTATTACTATTATAATTAGGACACTACAAATATAATGCTGGCACCCCTTGAATACCGCATGGTCTGATATCGTATCCTGCATGTCCTAAACCATGTCAATGATGTAAAAAGCAGCTATTACTATTATAATTAGGACACTACAAATATAATGCTGGCACACCTTGAATACCGCATGGTCTGATATCGTATCCTGCCTTCCCTAAACCATGTCAATGTTATAAAAAGCAGCCATTACTATTATAATTAGGGTGCTGCAAATATAATGCTGGCACCCCTTGAATACCGCATGGTCTGATATCGTATCCTGCCTTCCCTAAACCATGTCAATGTTATAAAAAGCAGCCATTACTATTATAATTAGGACACTACAAATATAATGCTGGCACCCCTTGAATACCGCATGGTCTGATATCGTATCCTGCATGTCCTAAACCATGTCAATGATGTAAAAAGCAGCTATTACTATTATAATTAGGACACTACAAATATAATGCTGGCACCCCTTGAATACCGTATGGTCTGAAGCCGTATCCTACCTCTCCTAAACCATGTCAATGATATAAAAAGCAGCAATTACTATTATAATTAGGACACTACAAATATAATGCTGGCACCCCTTGAATACCGTATGGTCTGAAGCCGTATCCTGCCTCTCCTAAACCATGTCAATGATATAAAAAGCAGCTATTACTATTATAATTAGGGTGCTGCAAATATAATGCTGGCACCCCTTGAATACCGCATGGTCTGAAGCCGTATCCTGCCTCTCCTAAACCATGTCAATGATATAAAAAGCAGCCATTACTATTATGATTAGGACGCTACAAATATAATGCTGGCACACCTTGAATACCGCATGGTCTGAATCCGTATCCTGCATGTCCTAAACCATGTCAATGATATAAAAAGCAGCCATTACTATTATGATTAGGACGCTACAAATATAATGCTGGCACCCCTTGAATACCGCATGGTCTGATATCGTATCCTGCCTCTCCTAAACCATGTCAATGATATAAAAAGCAGCCATTACTATTATGATTAGGACGCTACAAATATAATGCTGGCACCCCTTGAATACCGCATGGTCTGAAGCCGTATCCTGCCTCTCCTAAACCATGTCAATGATATAAAAAGCAGCCATTACTATTATGATTAGGACGCTACAAATATAATGCTGGCACCCCTTGAATACCGCATGGTCTGATATCGTATCCTGCATGTCCTAAACCATGTCAATGATGTAAAAAGCAGCTATTACTATTATAATTAGGACACTACAAATATAATGCTGGCACCCCTTGAATACCGCATGGTCTGATATCGTATCCTGCATGTCCTAAACCATGTCAATGATGTAAAAAGCAGCTATTACTATTATAATTAGGACACTACAAATATAATGCTGGCACACCTTGAATACCGCATGGTCTGATATCGTATCCTGCCTTCCCTAAACCATGTCAATGTTATAAAAAGCAGCCATTACTATTATAATTAGGGTGCTGCAAATATAATGCTGGCACCCCTTGAATACCGCATGGTCTGATATCGTATCCTGCCTTCCCTAAACCATGTCAATGTTATAAAAAGCAGCCATTACTATTATAATTAGGACACTACAAATATAATGCTGGCACCCCTTGAATACCGCATGGTCTGATATCGTATCCTGCATGTCCTAAACCATGTCAATGATGTAAAAAGCAGCTATTACTATTATAATTAGGACACTACAAATATAATGCTGGCACCCCTTGAATACCGTATGGTCTGAAGCCGTATCCTACCTCTCCTAAACCATGTCAATGATATAAAAAGCAGCAATTACTATTATAATTAGGACACTACAAATATAATGCTGGCACCCCTTGAATACCGTATGGTCTGAAGCCGTATCCTGCCTCTCCTAAACCATGTCAATGATATAAAAAGCAGCTATTACTATTATAATTAGGGTGCTGCAAATATAATGCTGGCACCCCTTGAATACCGCATGGTCTGAAGCCGTATCCTGCCTCTCCTAAACCATGTCAATGATATAAAAAGCAGCCATTACTATTATGATTAGGACGCTACAAATATAATGCTGGCACCCCTTGAATACCGCATGGTCTGAAGCCGTATCCTGCCTCTCCTAAACCATGTCAATGATATAAAAAGCAGCCATTACTATTATGATTAGGACACTACAAATATAATGCTGGCACCCCTTGAATACCGTATGGTCTGAAGCCGTATCCTGCCTCTCCTAAACCATGTCAATGATATAAAAAGCAGCCATTACTATTATAATTAGGACGCTACAAATGTAATGCTGGCACACCTTGAATACCGCATGGTCTGAAGCCGTCTCCTGCCTCTCCTAAACCATGTCAATGATATAAAAAGCAGCCATTACTATTATAATTAGGACGCTACAAATATAATGCTGGCACACCTTGAATACCGCATGGTCTGAAGCCGTATCCTGCCTCTCCTAAACCATGTCAATGATATAAAAAGCAGCCATTACTATTATAATTAGGACACTACAAATATAATGCTGGCACCCCTTGAATACCGCATGGTCTGAAGCCGTATCCTGCCTCTCCTAAACCATGTCAATGATATAAAAAGCAGCCATTACTATTATAATTAGGACGCTACAAATATAATGCTGGCACCCCTTGAATACCGCATGGTCTGAAGCCGTATCCTGCCTCTCCTAAACCATTTCAATGATATAAAAAGCAGCCATTACTATTATAATTAGGGTGCTGCAAATATAATGCTGGCACCCCTTGAATACCGCATGGTCTGAAGCCTTATCCTGCCTCTCCTACACCATGTCAATGATATAAAAAGCAGCTATTAATATTATAATTAGGACACTACAAATATAATGCTGGCACCCCTTGAATACCGCATGGTTGATACCGTATCCTGCATGTCCTAAACCATGTCAATGATATAAAAAGCAGCCATTACTATTATAATTAGGACGCTACAAATATAATGCTGGCACCCCTTGAATACCGCATGGTCTAATACCGTATCTTGCCTTCTCTAAAGCATGTCAATGATATAAAATGCAGCTATTACTATTATAATTAGGGTGCTGCAAATATAATGCTGGCACCCCTTGAATACCGCATGGTCTGAAGCCGTATCCTGCCTTCCCTAAACCATGTCAATGTTATAAAAAGCAGCTATTACTATTATAATTAGGGTGCTGCAAATATAATGCTGGCACCCCTTGAATACCGCATGGTCTAATACCGTATCTTGCCTTCTCTAAAGCATGTCAATGATATAAAATGCAGCTATTACTATTATAATTAGGGTGCTGCAAATATAATGCTGGCACCCCTTGAATACCGCATGGTCTGAAGCCGTATCCTGCCTCCCCTAAACCATGTCAATGATATAAAATGCAGCTATTACTATTATAATTAGGACACTACAAATATAATGCTGGCACCCCTTTAATACCGCATGGTCTGAAGCCGTATCCTGCCTCCCCTAAACCATGTCAATGTTATAAAAAGCAGCTATTACTATTATAATTAGGGTGCTGCAAATATAATGCTGGCACCCCTTGAATACCGCATGGTCTAATACCGTATCTTGCCTTCTCTAAAGCATGTCAATGATATAAAATGCAGCTATTACAATTATAATTAGGGTGCTGCAAATATAATGCTGGCACCCCTTGAATACCGCATGGTCTGAAGCCGTATCCTGCCTTCCCTAAACCATGTCAATGATATAAAATGCAGCTATTACTATTATAATTAGGGTGCTGCAAATATAATGCTGGCACCCCTTGAATACCGCATGGTCTGATATCGTATCCTGCCTCTCCTAAACCATGTCAATGATGTGAAAAGCAGCCATTAATATTATAATTAGGGCGCTAAACTATAATGCTGGCACCCCTTGAATACCGCATGGTCTGATACCGTATCCTGCATGTCCTAAACCATGTCAATGATGTAAAAAGCAGCCATTAATATTATAATTAGGACACTACAGATATAATGCTGGCACGCGCTTGCCCCAATAATTATCGTTGCAATTTGAAAATGCAACAATTTGGCAAACAGGTTATCCAGCTGCTTAGTGCAGTCTTTCTGTCCCGTGGGGCCTAATGAAGACATCGCTACTTGGCTCCAGGCGCCGACGTTTGATGATCCTGCTTTATTTAGTTTAATAATCCTCATATATATACGACAGATTCATTAAAGAAAAGACAATTTTACACTCTGGCTCGCTAAAAAAAGATTTACTACATATACGGACAGTTTTTCATTTTTTCAGAATTACCATAAGTGTTTTTGAAATATCAACTCTGACCGGTCGGTCAAGGTATTCAATTTGGGACCAAATTTAACATTATCTAAGTTTGTGTGGATGAAACGTGACAGGTGTTAAGACGAATATCCTTCTAGAACCATTTAAATACAGATTCAGAATAATTTGTCTTACTACTTTACATGGCGTTCGTTATCCACTGCCCTGCACTATAACATTTCTTCTCATTATGCTCATCCATGTTTCCTTTGGCCTTTCTCTTTCTCGATATTCTGGTGATATCCTTTACAGTATTGTTTTACATTTTTTTCAGGTACCTCTTGGACATCCCGACTGTATTGTATTGAACCAATATCAAATTGTATTATATTTTCAAGTATAATAATGATTCCTGGATTTATTATTTCTGCTTCTGTCCATCCTTGTCCACTCATCCCCCTCCATAGTTTCATTTATTCTTTACAGTTCATCCTCCAGTAGACACGTATCCGATATATACAGCAAAGGATATCCATCCTTGTCTACTCATCCCCCTCCGTAGTTTCATTTATTCTTTACAGTTCATCCTCCAGTAGACACGTATCCGATGTATACAGCAAAGGATATCCATCCTTGTCTACTCGTCCCCTTCGTAGTTTCATTTATTCTTTACAGTTCATCCTCCAGTAGACACGTATCCGATATATACAGCAAATGATATCCATCCTTGTCTACTCGTCCCCTTCGTAGTTTCATTTATTCTTTACAGTTCATCCTCCAGTAGACACGTATCCGATATATACAGCAAAGGATATCCATCCTTGTCTACTCGTCCCCTTCGTAGTTTCATTTATTCTTTACAGTTCATCCTCCAGTAGACACGTATCCGATATATACAGCAAAGGATATCCATCCTTGTCTACTCATCCCCCTCCGTAGTTTCATTTATTCTTTACAGTTCATCCTCCAGTAGACACGTATCCGATGTATACAGCAAAGGATATCCATCCTTGTCTACTCGTCCCCTTCGTAGTTTCATTTATTCTTTACAGTTCATCCTCCAGTAGACACGTATCCGATATATACAGCAAATGATATCCATCCTTGTCTACTCATCCACCTCCGTCGTTTCATTTATTTTTTACAGTTCATCCTCCAGTAGTCACGTATCCGATATATACAGCAAAGGATATCCATCTTTGTCTACTCATCCCCCTCCGTAGTTTCATTTATTCTTTACAGTTCATCCTCCAGTAGACACGTATCCGATATATACAGCAAAGGATATCCATCCTTGTCTACTCATCCCTTCCGTAGTTTCATTTATTCTTTACAGTTCATCATCCAGTAGACACGTATCCGATATATACAGCAAAGGATATCCATCCTTGTCTACTCATCCCCCTTCGTAGTTTCATTTATTCTTTACAGTTCATCCTCCAGTAGACACGTATCCGATATATACAGCAAAGGATATCCATATTTGTCTACTCATCCCCCTCCGTAGTTTCATTTATTCTTTACAGTTCCTCCTCTAGTAGACACGTATCCGATATATACAGCAAAGGATATCCATCCTTGTCTACTCATCCCCTTCCGTAGTTTCATTTATTCTTTACAGTTCATCCTCCAGTAGACACGTATCCGATATATACAGCAAAGGATATCCATCCTTGTCTACTCATCCCCCTTGAATGAGGGGGATGATACCACATGAATGAGTTTGTTGTAACAAACTCAGCTACATCCCAAGACCACTTCAGTGATCCCACAATTACCTGCTACAATTCGTTTCATTCTACTTCCGTATTGCGTTGCTCAACACATCCCAAGACCACTTCAGTGATCCCACAATTACCTGCTACAATTCGTTTCATTCTACTTCCGTATTGCGTTGCTCAACACATCCCAATTATTCGTCTAGAAATCGAAATAGTATCAGGGTCAAGAGCTGCAGACGTAAACAAATTTTAATCCAAAATAATCTTTAAGACTTGAAGAACTTTAATTTTAAGGTTATTACAACATAACCCATCAAAACAGTTTTATAATTTAGAAAGTTGTCATTTCTTACATATTCAAAACGGAAATGTATTTACATGTAACTCATTCTATCTCAGATTTTTATTTAAAGCTTACTACGAGTTTAAGAAAGCAGTTGGATAGCACAAATTTCCTTACTTTACTGATTGTCATCAGAAAATATTGTGTGTGTTTGTATCTGCGTATCTCTGTGAATCTAGCTTCAGTAATTTGAAGTTCATAAAACACAAGTAACAGGTCTAGGTTAACGAGTGAGAACGTTGGAAACGTTTTGGGAATTCCAGTTTCCTAACAAACCTGCTAACATAGATGGCATATTAGAGAGCTGTGAAAGATTTCGCCTATCGGGTTCAAAGAATTAACAAATTCAGGTATTCTTGCAGTTAAGCAGATTACAATTTCCTACTGTTTTTTAAATGCAAAACAGTGGTTTTATTTTAGTGATGCAATAAAACCATGTTATAATAATACTGTTTGTAAGTTATTTAATGTCTCTTATACTTGTGGCTTTGAGGAAAGCTTGGTGCAAACTATTTAGCTCTCTAAGAAATATATATATATATATATATATATATATATATATATATATATATATATATATATATATATAATATTATAATACTATTATATATTAAAAATAATAGTACGCATGTATACATATATATATATATATATAATATAATAAATATATTATATAATACATATTATATAAACATATATCTACTTATGAGTTCAGATGTATCCCAAAGATTTAGCTAACCCAAAATAATGTTCCTATATTAGTTATAATTTGTTAGGTTTAATTTCCCTGTTATTTATTGAAATCTTATATATATATATAATATTAAAATACTATTATATATTAAAAATAATAGTACGCATGTATACATATATATATATATATATAATATAATAAATATATTATATAATACATATTATATAAACATATATCTACTTATGAGTTCAGATGTATCCCAAAGATTTAGCTAACCCAAAATAATGTTCCTATATTACTTATAATTTGTTAGGTTTAATTTCCCTGTTATTTATTGAAATCTAATCAATGAATTTAGCTAAATCCCAAATTTATCACTAACCGAACATAGTGATCCTATATAATTAGTTGCTCCTATATGCGGTCATACTTTATGCTACTGAATAACTGAACTCAGCAAAATCCCAAATAAACACTAAACACCCACCATCACGATCCTATTATTAATTGCAACCGTTCGTTATGCTTACCATACAAAGGTTATGCTATTTATTGTTATCGACATAACTGAACTCAACGGAATCCCAAACAAGCACCTAACCGAACGTAGTGATCCAATCACTTCTTGCTATATGTTACTCTGCTTAACTTCAATCAGTTATGCTATTTATTGTTATCGACATAGCTGAACACAACGGAATCCCAAACAAGCACCTAACCGAACGTAGTGATCCAATCACTTCTTGCTATATGTTACTCTGCTTAACTTCAATCAGTTATGCTATTTATTAGGACTCTGCCAAATTCCACAACTATCCCTCCTATCACCAGTTATTACACGTCTCTGTGCTTAATTTTAGTAAGTTTTCTACTTATTCCTATCGATATAACTGAACTCGGTAGAATCCCAAATTTTTTATTAACCGAACATAGTGATGCTATCATTAATATAAGTCATTACGCTTATTTTCCATAAGCTATGCGGCTTATTGGTATCCATACGATTTCATATCCCAATTGTATCTCCTACAGAACCTAGTGATTCTATC
Source organism: Prosapia bicincta (assembly GCA_036971475.1). Taxonomy (NCBI): domain Eukaryota; kingdom Metazoa; phylum Arthropoda; class Insecta; order Hemiptera; family Cercopidae; genus Prosapia; species Prosapia bicincta. Next base: position 181,632 of record JBAIZL010000079.1, on the reverse strand, counting down.
ATCAGTGGCTAAATATGTCGATACGATTAATATCCAGCCGTTATGGTATTCTTTGTTATCGATGTAATGTGACTCTGGGAAGTTCAGAATAAATACCTTATCGGCTAGAGTGAACGTGTCGTTATAATAGCTATATTTCGTTCTTCTAACGGTATTCCTGTATAGTATTTACGCTTGTCTAAATTTACTCTCAAATTGTTTTAGGGAAATCTTAATTTCCATTATATTTACCCTATTAGCGCCTTAAAAAGTATACAGTTTCCATTGACGTTCCTAGTCTAGCTGTTGGCTGCGATTAAATGTTTACCATTAATAACGAAAACCTCTCCGACAAACAAGTCCATTTACATACACGATCTGATATAGTAGCAAGTTTGTATTAGGTCGCCAGGTGTAACAACCTTTGAATGAAATCTATATGTTCATCGGAAGAAGAATAACACACGTTACAATGGACGGGAAAGGGTAAAACTGGGTTGGAACTGTCATTTCATTTGAAGTGACAGCTGTAACCTTGGGCGACCTAACCTAAACCAAACTTAAACCGCCAGTGGCTTCTAAATCTAAATGTAGGCCTACTTTAATGCTTCTACCATAGACACCTGACGCTAAGATTGTATTCATCTTTTTATATTACTTCCAATCAGTTATTTTTATTACTTGAAAAAATAATGACTTCTTTAACAGTATTTCAGTCAATTTATCGTTTTATAAGTGCAAACCGAACTATATTTAATCCCAACGTCAGATCTATTACATTACAAAAGTTACAATTGACCGTAAACGTCCTTGGGCCCGAGGCTTCTTGGCGAGAACAATCCTTCGGGTAGCTTTATGAGAGATTTGAGCACATCAGCTGATGAACTTAATTATAGTAACAACATATGACTCCACAAAACAGCTGTTCTTATGTTGTAATAAATCTGTTTTAACGCGAGGCCCATGTTACTTTATTCATTAAGTTAAAATGTTATCCTTTACTCCATACTAGTATAATTCAATTTAATATTATTGAGTTATTATTTAATTTTTTACAGTATACGCAATTTTAAACTATGATTGTTCTATAAAAACTATAAAATAATGGAAATACATAAAAGAAAATCACTAACTGCCCCCAAGTTGAAATCAGTTACAAAACGTTTTCAAATAATACACACAGAAAGAGAAGTAATAATCCAAAGTACAAGTAATATAATAAAAAATTTAAGACAATCAACAAAGACAAATTTTATTTGAGTTACTTTTGATTTTACAATTACATATAAATAAAAAAATAATTATATATATATATATATATATATATATATAAAATAAATAAAAATATTTCAAAAAAAGAATAGTTTTAATACATACATTATTCAACGCTTTTTCGCCGATAAAACAGTACCAGCATCTTCAGGAAAAAAATCATGAGGGTACAATTATTTTTCCTGAAAATGCTGGTACTGTTTTATCGGCGAAAAGCGTTGAATAATATATGTATTAAAACTATTCTTGTTTTTGAAATATTTTTAATTTATTACCTTTATTACAAGAAAACATATCGCCATATTTATATATATATATATATATATATATATATATATATATATATATATATATATATATATATACATATATATATTTATATATACACACACACACATACATATATATATATATATATATATATATATATATATATATATATATATATGTATATATATAATATGCTGTATATTTTATATAGAATATATTCATTAAAAGTATTCTTGTTTTTGAAATACTTTTAATTTATTAATTATATATATATATATATATGAATAGTTATTATCTGGAGTACATCCGTTCATTCTGCAGTCCATAAATTCGCAGTTCTGACGTTTCGCTAGAATCTCATCCAGCATTGACGAGGTGAACCCAACAACAGTTGAAGAGCGAGCTACTACTGCTTTTCTACTGTTGTTGGGTTCACCTCGTCAATGCTGGATGACATTCTAGCGAAACGTCGGAACTGCGAATTTATGGACTGCAGAATGAACGGATGTACTCCAGATAATAACTATTCATCATATTTTTCCATCCGTGAAGGAATACGTATGCGCATATATATATATATATATATATATATATATATATATATATATATATATATATATATATATATATATATATATATATATATATATAATATGTCAGAATAACAATAACAGTCTCAAAATAGAAGGCGAGTTCCCTTGCAATGTTAGACTATTATCCTTGTTTGGAGCTAATTTATATGTGTTTTCGTTGCTTGCATTGTGTTTTAGTTTCTTTTTGCTTTCCTTTCGCATTGTCCGTTTATGAAGCAAGGTTCGATACCGTTAATCCAGTTCGTTTGTTTATGTTATTCGTTTCATTCATTTTTAATCCTAGAGCATTATTTATGATTTTGTGTGGTAACCATGGCCACTATTTAAGGTTGTGCAATGGAGGTTTCGACGACAACCAGATGGAAGCAAAACAAAAATTCATATACCCTTCTAGCTAGAGGAAAGTTGGTTCATTGTCAAAATCGCTAAACTTTGAACATGAAGATACTCAGTTCAAATCCGGTTGTAGACCCTCGAATTTTGTAGTTTAATTATGAAATAAATATTTTTAAAAAACTGTATTAACATCAATTTTCCTCCATTACAGGTAAAAAAAGTGTATTTGAACTTGATTGGATGAATAAAAACATATTTTACTGACGATCGAAAACTTGTACAGGATATATATGAGGAGAGGCTGAGCTAATAGAAGAAATTTAAAAAAAGGATTAAGGCATAAACATAGATAGGGAGTATATAAAAAAAAACCATTCCTGGGATGCAGAAAAGGAGATTTAAACCTATTCATGAATCTTTATAAGAATCGTTCAATGCAGCTGGAGTCTCTGTACATTCTTGGCACACACTTATACTAAAAATAACCGCATGTAACTGGTATTATTACCATAAATACGGAGTTCCCTAGGAAAAAGAACAGCTATGATTGCATACACATAACGAAGAGTAATAACATGTTACGGACCCCATTAGATCATTTCGAACGTGTCTACTGTCGGCATCCAAGGTGTAAACCTTTCAATTATTTGAATCGATTAAATACAAAGTACTTGACTTGTAATTATAATGATGATTACCTGTTATAAAACTTATTATTACACAAAATTATAGATACACCTACACCACTTCATTTATGCTACACTCGTGCACAGAAGGCGAAACCTTTCAATTATTTGAATCGATTAAATACAAAGTAGTTTACAAGATAGGATAACAAGTAGTATTGTTATACAAAGTTATAGATACTCACACACCACTTCATTAATGCTACACTCGTGCACAGAAGGCGAAACCTTTCAATTATTTGAATCCATTAAATACAAAGTAGTTTACAAGATAGGATAACAAGTAGTATTGTTATACAAAGTTATAGATACTCACACACCACTTCATTTATGCTACACTCGTTCACAGAAGGCGAAACCTTTCAATTATTTGAATCCATTAAATACAAAGTAGTTTACAAGATAGGATAACAAGTAGTATTGTTATACAAAGTTATAGATACTCCCACACCACTTCATTTATGCTACACTCGTGCACAGAAAGCGAAACCTTTCAATTATTTGAACGATTAAATACAAAGTAGTTTACAAGATAGGATAACAAGTAGTATTGTTATACAAAGTTATAGATACTCCCACACCACTTCATTAATGCTACACTCGTGCACAGAAGGCGAAACCTTTCAATTATTTGAACGATTAAATACAAAGTAGTTTACAAGATAGGATAACAAGTAGTATTGTTATACAAAGTTATAGATACTCCCACACCACTTCATTAATGCTACACTCGTGCACAGAAGGCGAAACCTTTCAATTATTTGAACGATTAAATACAAAGTAGTTTACAAGATAGGATAACAAGTAGTATTGTTATACAAAGTTATAGATACTCCCACACCACTTCATTTATGCTACACTCGTGCACAGAAGGCGAAACCTTTCAATTATTTGAACGATTAAATACAAAGTAGTTTACAAGATAGGATAACAAGTAGTATTGTTATACATAGTTATAGATACTCCCACACCACTTCATTAATGCTACACTCGTGCACAGAAGGCGAAACCTTTCAATTATTTGAATCGATTAAGTACAAAGTAGTTTACAAGATAGGATAACAAGTAGTATTGTTATACAAAGTTATAGATACTCCCACACCACTTCATTAATGCTACACTCGTGCACAGAAGGCGAAACCTTTCAATTATTTGAACGATTAAATACAAAGTAGTTTACAAGATAGGATAACAAGTAGTATTGTTATACATAGTTATAGATACTCCCACACCACTTCATTAATGCTACACTCGTGCACAGAAGGCGAAACCTTTCAATTATTTGAATCGATTAAATACAAAGTAGTTTACAAGATAGGATAACAAGTAGTATTGTTATACAAAGTTATAGATACTCCCACACCACTTCATTAATGCTACACTCGTGCACAGAAGGCGAAACCTTTCAATTATTTGAATCGATTAAGTACAAAGTAGTTTACAAGATAGGATAACAAGTAGTATTGTTATACAAAGTTATAGATACTCCCACACCACTTCATTAATGCTACATTCGTGCACAGAAGGCGAAATCTTTCAATTATTTGAATCGATTAAGTACAAAGTAGTTTACAAGATAGGATAACAAGTAGTATTGTTATACAAAGTTATAGATACTCCCACACCGCTTCATTAATGCTACACTCGTGCACAGAAGGCGAAACCTATCAATTATTTGAATCGATTAAATACAAAGTAGTTTACAAGATAGGATAACAAGTAGTATTGTTATACAAAGTTATAGATACTCCCACACCGCTTCATTAATGCTACACTCGTGCACAGAAGGCGAAACCTATCAATTATTTGAATCGATTAAATACAAAGTAGTTTACAAGATAGGATAACAAGTAGTATTGTTATACAAAGTTATAGATACTCCCACACCACTTCATTAATGCTACACTCGTGCACAGAAGGCGAAACCTTTCAATTATTTGAACGATTAAATACAAAGTAGTTTACAAGATAGGATAACAAGTAGTATTGTTATACATAGTTATAGATACTCCCACACCACTTCATTAATGCTACACTCGTGCACAGAAGGCGAAACCTTTCAATTATTTGAACGATTAAATACAAAGTAGTTTACAAGATAGGATAACAAGTAGTATTGTTATACAAAGTTATAGATACTCCCACACCACTTCATTAATGCTACACTCGTGCACAAAAGGCGAAACCTTTCAATTATTTGAATCGATTAAGTACAAAGTAGTTTACAAGATAGGATAACAAGTAGTATTGTTATACAAAGTTATAGATACTCCCACACCACTTCATTAATGCTACACTCGTGCACAGAAGGCGAAACCTTTCAATTATTTGAATCGATTAAGTACAAAGTAGTTTACAAGATAGGATAACAAGTAGTATTGTTATACAAAGTTATAGATACTCCCACACCACTTCATTAATGCTACACTCGTGCACAGAAGGCGAAACCTTTCAATTATTTGAACGATTAAATACAAAGTAGTTTACAAGATAGAATAACAAGTAGTATTGTTATACAAAGTTATAGATACTCCCACACCACTTCATTAATGCTACACTCGTGCATAGAAGGCGAAACCTTTCAATTATTTGAATCCATTAAATACAAAGTAGTTTACAAGATAGGATAACAAGTAGTATTGTTATACAAAGTTATAGATACTCCCACACCACTTCATTAATGCTACACTCGTGCACAGAAGGCGAAACCTTTCAATTATTTGAATCGATTAAATACTAAGTAGTTTACAAGATAGGATAACAAGTAGTATTGTTATACAAAGTTATAGATACTCCCACACCGCCTCATTAATGCTACACTCGTGCACAGAAGGCGAAACCTTTCAATTATTTGAATGCATTAAATACAAAGTAGTTTACAAGATAGGATAACAAGTAGTATTGTTATACAAAGTTATAGATACTCCCACACCACTTCATTAATGCTACACTCGTGCACAGAAGGCGAAACCTTTCAATTATTTGAACGATTAAATACTAAGTAGTTTACAAGATAGGATAACAAGTAGTATTGTTATACAAAGTTATAGATACTCCCACACCACTTCATTAATGCTACACTCGTGCACAGAAGGCGAAACCTTTCAATTATTTGAACGATTAAATACAAAGTAGTTTACAAGATAGAATAACAAGTAGTATTGTTATACAAAGTTATAGATACTCCCACACCACTTCATTAATGCTACACTCGTGCATAGAAGGCGAAACCTTTCAATTATTTGAATCCATTAAATACAAAGTAGTTTACAAGATAGGATAACAAGTAGTATTGTTATACAAAGTTATAGACACTCCCACACCACTTCATTAATGCTACACTCGTGCACAGAAGGCGAAACCTTTCAATTATTTGAACGATTAAGTACAAAGTAGTTTACAAGATAGAATAACAAGTAGTATTGTTATACAAAGTTATAGATACTCCCACACCACTTCATTAATGCTACACTCGTGCATAGAAGGCGAAACCTTTCAATTATTTGAATCCATTAAATACAAAGTAGTTTACAAGATAGGATAACAAGTAGTATTGTTATACAAAGTTATAGATACTCCCACACCACTTCATTAATGCTACACTCGTGCACAGAAGGCGAAACCTTTCAATTATTTGAATCGATTAAATACTAAGTAGTTTACAAGATAGGATAACAAGTAGTATTGTTATACAAAGTTATAGATACTCCCACACCGCCTCATTAATGCTACACTCGTGCACAGAAGGCGAAACCTTTCAATTATTTGAATCCATTAAATACAAAGTAGTTTACAAGATAGGATAACAAGTAGTATTGTTATACAAAGTTATAGATACTCCCACACCACTTCATTAATGCTACACTCGTGCACAGAAGGCGAAACCTTTCAATTATTTGAACGATTAAATACTAAGTAGTTTACAAGATAGGATAACAAGTAGTATTGTTATACAAAGTTATAGATACTCCCACACCGCTTCATTAATGCTACACTCGTGCACAGAAGGCGAAACCTTTCAATTATTTGAATCGATTAAGTACAAAGTAGTTTACAAGATAGGATAACAAGTAGTATTGTTATACAAAGTTATAGATACTCCCACACCACTTCATTAATGCTACACTCGTGCACAGAAGGCGAAACCTTTCAATTATTTGAATCGATTAAATACAAAGTAGTTTACAAGATAGGATAACAAGTAGTATTGTTATACAAAGTTATAGATACTCCCACACCACTTCATTAATGCTACACTCGTGTACAGAAGGCGAAACCTTTCAATTATTTGAACGATTAAATACTAAGTAGTTTACAAGATAGGATAACAAGTAGTATTGTTATACAAAGTTATAGATACTCCCACACCACTTCATTAATCCTATAAGCATGCACAGAAGGCGAAACCTTTCAATTATTTGAACGATTAAATACAAAGTAGTTTACAAGATAGGATAACAAGTAGTATTGTTATACAAAGTTATAGATACTCCCACACCACTTCATTAATGCTACACTCGTGCACAGAAGGCGAAACCTTTCAATTATTTGAACGATTAAATACAAAGTAGTTTACAAGATAGGATAACAAGTAGTATTGTTATACAAAGTTATAGATACTCCCACACCACTTCATTAATGCTACACTCGTGCACATAAGGCGAAACCTTTCAATTATTTGAACGATTAAATACAAAGTAGTTTACAAGATAGGATAACAAGTAGTATTGTTATACAAAGTTATAGATACTCCCACACCGCCTCATTAATGCTACACTCGTGCACAGAATGCGAAACCTTTCAATTATTTGAATCCATTAAATACAAAGTAGTTTACAAGATAGGATAACAAGTAGTATTGTTATACAAAGTTATAGATACTTCCACACCACTTCATTAATGCTACACTCGTGCACAGAAGGCGAAACCTTTCAATTATTTGAACGATTAAATACTAAGTAGTTTACAAGATAGGATAACAAGTAGTATTGTTATACAAAGTTATAGATACTCCCACACCGCTTCATTAATGCTACACTCGTGCACAGAAGGCGAAACCTTTCAATTATTTGAATCGATTAAGTACAAAGTAGTTTACAAGATAGGATAACAAGTAGTATTGTTATACAAAGTTATAGATACTCCCACACCACTTCATTAATGCTACACTCGTGCACAGAAGGCGAAACCTTTCAATTATTTGAACGATTAAATACTAAGTAGTTTACAAGATAGGATAACAAGTAGTATTGTTATACAAAGTTATAGATACTCCCACACCACTTCATTAATGCTATAAGCGTGCACAGAAGGCGAAACCTTTCAATTATTTGAACGATTAAATACAAAGTAGTTTACAAGATAGGATAACAAGTAGTATTGTTATACAAAGTTATAGATACTCCCACACCACTTCATTAATGCTACACTCGTGCACAGAAGGCGAAACCTTTCAATTATTTGAATCCATTAAATACAAAGTAGTTTACAAGATAGGATAACAAGTAGTATTGTTATACAAAGTTATAGATACTCCCACACCACTTCATTAATGCTACACTCGTGCACAGAAGGCGAAACCTTTCAATTATTTGAACGATTAAATACAAAGTAGTTTACAAGATAGGATAACAAGTAGTATTGTTATACAAAGTTATAGATACTCCCACACCACTTCATTAATGCTACACTCGTGCACAGAAGGCGAAACCTTTCAATTATTTGAATCGATTAAATACAAAGTAGTTTACAAGATAGGATAACAAGTAGTATTGTTATACAAAGTTATAGATACTCCCACACCGCTTCATTAATGCTACACTCGTGCACAGAAGGCGAAACCTTTCAATTATTTGAACGATTAAATACAAAGTAGTTTACAAGATAGGATAACAAGTAGTATTGTTATACAAAGTTATAGATACTCCCACACCACTTCATTAATGCTACACTCGTGCACAGAAGGCGAAACCTTTCAATTATTTGAGCGATTAAATACAAAGTAGTTTACAAGATAGGATAACAAGTAGTATTGTTATACAAAGTTATAGATACTCCCACACCACTTCATTTATGCTACACTCGTGCACAGAAGGCGAAACCTTTCATTTATTTGAACGATTAAATACAAAGTAGTTTACAAGATAGGATAACAAGTAGTATTGTTATACAAAGTTATAGATACTCCCACACCACTTCATTAATGCTACACTCGTGCACAGAAGGCGAAACCTTTCAATTATTTGAATCGATTAAATACAAAGTAGTTTACAAGATAGGATAACAAGTAGTATTGTTATACAAAGTTATAGATACTCCCACACCGCTTCATTAATGCTACACTCGTGCACAGAAGGCGAAACCTTTCAATTATTTGAACGATTAAATACAAAGTAGTTTACAAGATAGGATAACAAGTAGTATTGTTATACAAAGTTATAGATACTCCCACACCACTTCATTAATGCTACACTCGTGCACAGAAGGCGAAACCTTTCAATTATTTGAACGATTAAATACAAAGTAGTTTACAAGATAGGATAACAAGTAGTATTGTTATACAAAGTTATAGATACTCCCACACCGCTTCATTAATGCTACACTCGTGCACAGAAGGCGAAACCTTTCAATTATTTGAACGATTAAATACAAAGTAGTTTACAAGATAGGATAACAAGTAGTATTGTTATACAAAGTTATAGATACTCCCACACCACTTCATTAATGCTATAAGCGTGCACAGAAGGCGAAACCTTTCAATTATTTGAACGATTAAATACAAAGTAGTTTACAAGATAGGATAACAAGTAGTATTGTTATACATAAGTTATAGATACTCCCACACCACTTCATTAATGCTACACTCGTGCACAGAAGGCGAAACCTTTCAATTATTTGAATCCATTAAATACAAAGTAGTTTACAAGATAGGATAACAAGTAGTATTGTTATACAAAGTTATAGATACTCCCACACCACTTCATTAATGCTACACTCGTGCACAGAAGGCGAAACCTTTCAATTATTTGAACGATTAAATACAAAGTAGTTTACAAGATAGGATAACAAGTAGTATTGTTATACAAAGTTATAGATACTCCCACACCGCTTCATTAATGCTACACTCGTGCACAGAAGGCGAAACCTTTCAATTATTTGAACGATTAAATACAAAGTAGTTTACAAGATAGGATAACACGTAGTATTGTTATACAAAGTTATAGATACTCCCACACCACTTCATTAATGCTACACTCGTGCACAGAAGGCGAAACCTTTCAATTATTTGAATCGATTAAGTACAAAGTAGTTTACAAGATAGGATAACAAGTAGTATTGTTATACAAAGTTATAGATACTCCCACACCACTTCATTAATGCTACACTCGTGCACAGAAAGCGAAACCTTTCAATTATTTGAATCGATTAAGTACAAAGTAGTTTACAAGATAGGATAACAAGTAGTATTGTTATACAAAGTTATAGATACACCTACACCACTTCATTAATGCTACACTCGTGCACAGAAGGCGAAACCTTTCAATTATTTGAACGATTAAATACAAAGTAGTTTACAAGATAGGATAACAAGTAGTATTGTTATACAAAGTTATAGATACTCCCACACCACTTCATTAATGCTACACTCGTGCACAGAAGGCGAAACCTTTCAATTATTTGAACGATTAAATACAAAGTAGTTTACAAGATAGGATAACAAGTAGTATTGTTATACAAAGTTATAGATACTCCCACACCACTTCATTAATGCTATAAGCGTGCTTTCACGGTGAGAGAATTTCATAAGCAGTGTTAATCTAAATATGGAGTACGTTCTCCTTTACCTGTAAGAATCACTAGAATTTGCTGTTAATTAATATATTATTAAACAAAGTTATGGACACACCTTCATAATTCCATACATGCTACACGCGTACACGCTTATGTAGTGAGAATTTCAAAATGACGTGTAATCCCTCCAGCCTTAAATCTATTCACAATAATACTATTTCACCACTTCACTATATAATAGTTTTTCATCATTATTTCATCATTATATCACTTAGGTCCCCACATTATTTTTTCAAGGTACCAACATTATATCCAATATAAGCCTATATTGAGACGGCAACATTATATCTTCAATATAAGCCTATATTGAGACGGCAACATTATATCTTCAATATAAGCCTATATTGAGACGGCAACATTATATCTTCAATATAAGCCTATATTGAGACGGCAACATTATATCTTTAATATAAGCCTATATTGAGACGGCAACATTATATCCAATATAAGCCTATATTGAGACGGCAACATTATATCTTCAATATAAGCCTATATTGAGACGGCAACATTATATCTTCAAGGTTTCAACATTATTTGCTCACTATATGCTTAGAGCTCATTACATTATTCCCATACTATATCTCTGTGATTCTATTATGATCTCTTCACTTTACCCTTGAAGTTTATCATGCTATATTCACTGTA